>PVJO010000466.1:91348-175848 GCA_004026905.1 Hystrix cristata | reverse complement strand
CGGCGCCAGGCCCCGAGCCCCCTGGCCAGGCGCAGCCCCCGCCGCGCAGCGGGACCCGGCGGCCACCCGGCCGCGGACGGTGACCCGCGCTGGCGTCCCCGGGCCGAGCGCCGCCTTCAGCGGGGCGGCGGGGCCGAAACGCACGGCCGAGAGGCAGCCGGTGAAGCCGCGCGCCGCCGCCCGCCGCGTGTCCGGGTCTGCGCCGGGAGGCCCTGCGGGGACAGGAGGGGACACGGGT
The DNA here is from genome assembly GCA_004026905.1 of Hystrix cristata. Classification (NCBI taxonomy): domain Eukaryota; kingdom Metazoa; phylum Chordata; class Mammalia; order Rodentia; family Hystricidae; genus Hystrix; species Hystrix cristata. The sequence continues at coordinate 175,610 of PVJO010000466.1, read as the reverse complement.
CAGGGCGGAGCGGCCAGGACTGGGGCACCGCAGGCAGCCCCCACGCGGTCCCCTCCCGGGCGGAGCCGGAGCCCCGGGCAGGACTTTCCAGGCCCGCGAGTCAGGGCTGCTCAGGGCACAGCAGAGCTCCGCAGGGTGACTTAGCTCCATCCTTACTCATCTTTTTGAAGACAGATCATATTAAATGTATTTGTGTAATGGGACTCACAGCCAATAATCCAGTAATAGGAAAAAACGCCTGGAGATGAGGACAGAGCTCTGGAAATTCTAATTGTTTTTGCTTATTCAACTGCTATTTTTTTCATGATACGTCTAGACTTACAACTTTCATATTCTTTTAACACACCGCAGCTTTTATCGCCGCATAATTTCCCTTTGTAGCTCGTGCACTTCTTCTCATCCTAAACTCTATCCTGTCTGGTAGCAATATTGCGTTTCCTAAATCGATTAGCCATTGCTTGCCAGTTCTTGCCTACCCATTCTTTTTTAGTTTTGTTAGAGCATGTAACCATTTTTTAAATCTATTTTGACAGAATTTAGTCCATTCACATTTAAAGTAACAACTCCAATATCTGATTTTATTCCTTTTACCTTACACTATTTATTTTGTGTGGTTGTTTATCTTTTTCCTTTTTCTTTTCTTTTGTTGGCTTAGTTTTATTATTTCCCCTTTACCCTTTTTTGACCTTAAGAGTTCAACTTCCCAAGCACCCACCACCAAAAGAATTCTTTTATAACTTTATATGAAAATAAGATACTACAAGCCTGTCTACGAGCTGGGAAATGGTTTACTTCTTTCTTCTCTGAACTTTCCATCTTTTCCTTCCCCACCTTTGATTTTACTCAGGTACATTTAGTTCCTGACTAGAATTACCACTTCACTGTACATTTATATATTTTTCTATTATGTTTGTACTGTTTCAAGATTCTTTATATACCTAGTTATTTGTCTAAGAACTTTGATACCATTGGCGAAGATCCTCCCCTTGACCAAGCTTCAGCTAGAATTCTCTAAATCTTCTTTTCAACTAGCCCCGACCTTTGGGGTTTTCATTGTCCTTAGCAAGGATCTTGTCAAGTCTGATTTAACAAGAATCTTCTGCTCCAAATATCTAGTCACCTCTTGGGGTGTGTGTGTGTGTGTGTGTGTGTGTGTGTGTGTGCTCTACCCAGGGGCTTCACACTAAGCCACATTCTCAGCCCTTTTAAATTTTTTTTGGAGAGCTCAAATTTGAGATCCTCCTGCCTCAGCCTCCTAAAGTGCTGGGATTACTGGTGTGTGCCACCACACCTAGCTCCAGTCACCCTGCTTGTCCTCTCTATCCACCAGATAATGTCTAAACAGCCTGGCCTGTCTGCACCAAGAATCCTATTAGGTCAGTTTAATAAGAATAACCCGAACCTCTTGGTAATTTTCCATCCCTGACCATCCCCCACCACGTCCTTGATATAAGTATCCACTTTTCCCTCTTGTATTTTAAGTTGAGTCCAATCTCTCTCTCCTCTTGCAAAACCCCATTGTTGGACTTACTATACGTACTGTGATGCTGCTGAATAAATTCTACCTTACCATTTTACAGTCAGAAGATTTTTTTGTTTGCTATGCTACAAGATGATTTTGCATTAAATAATCATATTTCAGAAAAGAGTTCTAAAATTTTAGGGGCGTTTTTCTCTTACAAATGCTGAATGTTAATATTAAACAACTGTTAAATTTGGATATGGTAAGAAGAATAGAACTTTCCTACATCCTCAGTAAATGACTTATATAGAAAATAATCACCAGATATACTTCTTTTTAAGAAGGAAAATTCGAAGGAAAAAAAATCACTTCACCAACTCTGGGTGTAGCTGGCCTTCAGTCACATGACCCCCGAGGAAGACACCGTGTGCCTGAGTGTGCGCCAACTATTTTTCCATGACCGGATGAGTCAATGATTCACAGGGACCATGAGAATTAATACTGGTAACTTACCGCTGAAGTTTTGGTAACTTTCTTTGGAAAATTAATAGCTTCTCTACTAGCCAACTTGTTGACCTATTTGACTGTAAGTTAAAAGAATAAAAGTGCCTTTTGCAATTCCAAATTTGAATATAAAATTGTAATTTTAGCATAATTACTAAATGATCTGAAAGGCTCATTGCAGAAGCCATCCTAAACGATAGTTGTCTAAAATATGAAGTTTTTAAAATTAATCTTGTATGATTATTTCTACCTCCAGGCATCAGTAAAATAAACATGTATAATATTTTGAGCAGAGATGCTTTAAACTATATACTTTGTTGCTCAATTTGAACATAAATTTTTATAACTTAAATTACAAGCCTTTCAATACACTTTCCTTGAGTAAAAACATTAATGTCTTCAAATCCACGTACTTACTTATTTGAAGGGGGACAGAAATTTATATGACGCATATTGTTATTCTAATTTCTAATCCTCTTTACAATTTATATAATGAAATTCATCCTTAACTGATAGACATAAGATATGTATATTTCCTTACAGAACAATTGTTTTCTTTGGTTACTATGACATTAAGTTTAAAGTTGAGTTGAGCTTTTAGAAATGCTCCCGCCAATACCGTGGAGAAGTAGTCTCCATTTTTGCCTGTATAATGGGTATTATGAACGTGTCCTAACTCCCCTGTTTAGACCCACGAAGGACAGAAACATCAGGCCATGCAGGACTTGGGATGAGTTTCAGCTATATTCATGTTGAAGGAAATGACCATTTCTTCTTATCTTCAACTAAAAAGTAGTTTTATTGATGAACAGGAAGTCTCTGGAGTTGATACCGAAACTTTGTGTCTGCTTTGGTAACATCTCACTTTTTGAGAAGTGTTAGAAAGAGACCATGACTCATTGTACATGATTGCCGGGTGGGAAGGTAAGTGCCGAGTGTCTTCCAGTGAGCACTTACCATGATTATTTATGCACTCAGAGAAGATATAATTTGTACCTTGATTGTCACTCATGGTAAAATTATTATTAAAATAAGACAAGGAGCTTCCTTCAGCATAATGAATGCTTCAGAATTTGTGACATGACACTTAGGATCTGATGGCTTTGGAGGAAAAGCTCTTTCTTCCACTTACCTAAAACCTTTCCCAACACCAGGGATTTGATGGCATTGAATTCTGTCCCTGAGGACAATATGACTTCTCTCTTTGCACTCTGATTAACCTATAAAATGTCCGGTGGGAAGCGAACATGAAAAAGAGACACAGCTTTAATGATAAGGAAGCAGAGTGAGGCTAGGAAAAAAATGATAAGAATAAGTCACTACTTACAGGTGCTACAACAAAGCTTTAATAAATCACCTCAAACAACATTTAGAAGGGAAAAGCAGTCTTCTAAACATCAGCCGCGATGCCCCCCAGTACTACGCCTTTTCCCTGCTTAACTCTTCCCCATACTGCAGCTGTAATCACAGAATCCATAAAGGATGGAAACAGTTTCTTTAAACTTAAATCGTTTTCTCAGGAGGAGACTTGATACATAAAACCAAAAATATAGTTTTATGTACAGATTTAGCATGTATTTTCCTTCAAATGCCAAAGATAATTTATTGACTCTTTTCTGACTCCAGTCTATTTTCTTACTTATTCCTATGATGATGAGTGTCTCGTACACATTTTCACCTTGTGTTTAAACTGCTGTAGTGTCTGTTCTTTTATAATCGCATGAGGGCAGGTTCCCACTGAAATACCAATTGACAAATGCCACCAGGAGTCACCATGATGAACTCCACACCATTTCCCCACTGAATCAAGTAAAACAACAAGGATGTCCTCACATTTTAAAGGACCAACAAGTTATAATAACCTGAACAGAATCATTGCTAAACAAACAAAACGAAGTAAACACCAACAATCCCCTGACCCAAATCCTGGCTCTATTTGGCTTCCTGTCCTTGACCTTAGAGAACAAACTGAATAGGTTGCTTCTTTGTTACCACATTTCACATTAGAATATCCATTCTCAGCTTCGTAATAATAGTTATTTTGACCCTCTTTGTGTGTGTGCTTGCTGAGTTACCTGTACAGAGATTGCTGCTTCTTTTCTGGTGACCTTCAGGTGGTGAAGGTGTCCATCAGCCATGTTTTTAAAATCAAAGTTAAAAGCATCTGGATCTCGGTGTCTGTCTAGCTTGTACCTAATCTGCAAACTTCCTGAGGAGGAAAATTAATGGCATTTTAAATTAAAAGGGGAAATAAAAATGATTAAGATGTAATATACATACGTACCAATTCCCTAAGATGAGTGTAATTATTACATACTGCAAATACATACATATATATAAACTTACATATATATATGTATATAAATTACAATGGTCTTTGAGAGAACTCTCCACACAGATTCTAGACCACTTTTACTGCTATTTACACAATACACTTTCAAATCCGTGTAGCACTGACTCGGATGCTGTCATTCCAACCACTGTCTCTTCTGGAACTGTGGTAACTTAATGCTATTCTAGTGCCAAACTCTGAGTCCAATTATACTGCTTTGAAAAGTCAAGGCCCAATGCACTGATCAAAAGTCACCTCCCAAATATTTATCAAATGAACAGATTTAAATCACACATAAGAAAACTCAGAACTGAGACCAAGATTATGACTAGTAATAGTCCCGTGTCATTTTTCTAATTCAGAGTGTCTTTTTTCCCCCTTCACACACAAAAAATTCACCATTGTCGGCCAGGATAATGGAAAGGTATTCTTCATAGAAGGAGCTCACGTAGAGCAGGGAGCTCGGAGTTTGTGTGGTCTGGAAGCTCAGCGTGATGGTTTCTCTGGAAAATGTTATATCCTTCCATAAGGATGAGGCTGTCAGGGAGCTGGCGTTCTCGCTTAAGGTGTAATGTTCTTGAAAATTATAGGTCATGGAGGATCCAGTTTCAAAATAGGCAGAGATCTCTGGAATGAAACATTGTTATGTAGACAAAATGTAAATACGAGACTCATTTAGGTATATTTAAAGAATGAATCCATTCCTTTACATCCTGGTAGATAGTGAAATGATTCTGTTTTAATACTTTCACTTTTTTCCATTTTTAAAAAAATATTTTTTTAACCAAGAACATGTATTTGGTGCATTGTATACATAATGATCATATTCAACATGGTTATTTTGTACCTGTACATGATGTATCTTGGTTTTCCCCCTTCCCCTCCCCTCCCTTCTGTTCCCCACCCTTCCCTATTTGCATCAGGTTTACTTACATTTTTCCATTTTTTCCCTTTCTTCTTTCTTTTCCTTTTCCCTTTCCCTTTCTTCTTTTCCCTCTTCTCCCGATCTAGTTCTCCTCTCTTTTGAATACTATCTTTTTTTTTTTTTTTACATAATATCTGTTATACCTCTTTGTCCTTATTTACACTTATGGTTTTGTATATCAGAGAAACAATTCGATGTGTACTCATGAGTGTCTGATTTATTTTACTTAAGAGCATATATCGTCCCAGAAGAATTAAAATCATCATACCACAGAGATATATGCACAACCATGTTCACAGCAACACAATTTGTAATAGCTAAGTCTTGGAAACAACCCAAGTGCCCAACAACTGACGAATGGCTAAAGAAGATGTGGTTTTCCTACATAATGGAGTACTACTCTGCCATAAAGAAGGATAAACTAGAGACATCAGTAGGTAAATGGATGCACCTTGAGAATTTTTTCACTTTTTAAATTTGTTTCCTTAAAAACTAAAGTTTGAAGAACAAACTAATAAATTCTAACATACAATCCAGAAATGAATAATACTTAATAGAGATTTCACTTAGTTCTCCAAATTATCTCCATCTTAGACTTATATAATATTAGTTGTGGAGTATAAAGTATAATTTAAAGGCAATTTCTCTCAGCAAGTTTTCCTAGAAAGTTAATTTTTAAACACCTCTAGTAAGATATAATCCATAAAAAATAGGCCCAAGTAAAGTGTACAACTCTGTTTTAGTATATTCACAGATTTCTGCAACCATCACCCTAATCGATTTTAGAGCATTTTTCTCATTCTTCCCCACCCCAAAATCTTCCAAAAACTTTCCACGACCAGTTGGCAGCCACTCTCTGGCTTTCCCCAGTATCAACACAGCAGCCACTTAGCCACTCTCTGTCTGAGTAGATATCCCTGTACTGGAGTTTCATCTCAGTGGAATCATTCAGCAATGGGATCTTTAGCGACAGGCTTCTGTCACTTAGCACACACCGAAAGTTGATTCATGCTGCAGGATTTATTTTATTCCTTTTTCACTGATGAGTATTTCATTGTATGGAAGTGCCACAATTTGTTGACCCATTTATCAGTTGATAGACATTTGGGTTGTTTCTATTTTTTTTTTTTTGGCTATTTTGAGTAATGCTGCTAAGACTATTCATGTGTAAGTAGTTGTGTGGACACATATTTCCATGTTATTTCTTGCTCAGCCTTGCTCCATCATTAATATTTTAAGGAGCTGCCAATTTTTTTCTAGAATAGCTGCACCCTTTTATATTCCCAGCAACAAGTTATGAGAGTTTTAATATCTCTACTTCCTTACTAAAATGCTAATCTTTCTTCTAAAGCGTACCTGTCCTTTAGTATGGGTGATAAGAATTAATCAAATATTTCAAAATAGCTAGTAGAGAGGTTTCTGAATGTTTCTAATACAGAGAAAATGATAAATGTTTGAGGTGACAGATATACCAATTACCCTGGTCTGATAATTACACACTGTATACACATATTGAAATGTCACATTGTGCCCCTTACGTATGTACAATTACTATGTGTCACTATATAGCTATCCTACTTTATGATGTATGGATTATATCTTACTAGTGGGTATGAAGCCCTGTCTCATTGTGTCTTTGCTTTCCATTTCTCTAATGGCTGTTGTTGCCAAGCATCTTCTCAAGTGTGTATTGGCCACTGTATACATTTGCTGAAAAAATATCTATGTACAAGCTCATCCCACTATTTAATTCGATTTTGTCTTCTATTATTTTGTGAGAGCTTTTTAAAATGTAATTGTGATACTGGACTCTCATAAGATAAATAACTTGCAAATCTTTTCTTCCATCTTATGGTTATCTTTTCACCTTCTTGACAACCTGTTTAAATCAGAAGTCTTTAATTTTGTGGGTGGCGGGTAGTGGAGAGGAAACTGAGGGCTTGCACTTGCTAGCCAAGTGCTCTACCCTTGAGCTAAATTCCCAACCCCCACAAGTTTTTAATTTTGATGAAGTCCAATTCATTTATTCTTCATTTCTCCCCTTTTAAAAAAGTTTTATAGTTTTAACTCTTAACGGTAATATATTTAAAGTTTTTTTTTTTTTGTATTTGTGAGATAAAGATCCAGTTTCATTCTTGTGCATGTTGGGTGGGGAAAGAGACTGCTCTTTCCCCATTGGATTGTCTTAGCACTTTTAATATCCCCTGACCAGAAATATGAGAGTATATATCAGAAGCCTCAATTCTGTCCCACTGACCTGTAAGTCGACAGTTATCCACCTTACCCACCACTTTTTCTTACTGTATCTTCACAGTAAGTATTGAAATTAGGAAGTGTTGAATCAGGAAGTATATCAAATTTATTGTTTTCCAAGATTGGTTTGGCTATATCCTGGATCCCTTAAATTTCCATAAGAACTTTATGATCATTTTGTCTAACCAAGAATCCAGCTAGGAGTTTGATAGAAATTGTGCTGAATCTGTAGATCAATTTAGAGAATGTTGATATATGATTTATATTAATTATTCCAATCCATGATTTAGGTTTCTCTCCATTTACTTTACTTTCTTTCAATGTTTTATATTTTTCAGTGTATGTATTCCATTTCTTTGGCTGAATATATTCCTACATATTTTATTCTTTCTGCTACTGTTTTACAAGCGACATAGTTTTATTAATTTTATTTTCAGATGATTTATAGCTAGTGTACAGAAATATAATTGGTTTTATATATTGATGTTGTATTCTGCAAAGCCTTGACAAACTTGTTTTTAGTAATATGAAATAGTTTTCAGCAAACAGTAATAGTCTCTAATAAATCCCTTAGGATTTTATATATAAAACAGATCATGTCATGTGCAAATATAAATTTTTACTTTTTTATCTAGATGTATTTTATTTCTTTTTGTCTGGCTTAGCTAGACAATTGGCTTAGCTAGAATCTCTGATACAATACTGAATAGAAGTTGTGACAATCATGCATTTTATAATTCCTTGTTCCGTGGATATGAGGCATTATATTAACTGATTTGGGGCTATTAAACTGAATTTGCACTTCTGAGATAATTACTGCTTGTTTTGGGATATAATCAACCTGGAACTAGAGCTTACTTTGTATGATTGTTTTAAAATAAGTAATGGATTTTTTTTCATTGTTATAAGTCAATTCAGATTTTTTTCTGTCTTTTTGAGTCAATTTTGGTAGTTTGTGTCTTTCTAGGAATTTGTCTATTTTATCTAAGTTATCTAATTTTTAGATATATATACTTCATAGTATTCCCTAACAATCCATGTTATTTCTTTAATGTCAATAGAAGGCCACTTTTATTATCATCCTAGCACTTATTATCATCCTAGTGGTTTAAATCTTCTTTTTTTTTTCTCTTGGTCATCTTTATTAAGCTTGCCAATTTTGTGAACATTTTCAAAGAACTAAATTTTGGTTTTGCTAGGCTTAGTTTGCTCTTTTTTGTCCAACATTGGATGGTTGAGTTAGTAACTGCAGACTTTTCTCAAAAGTATAGATGTTTATAGCTATGAATTTCCTAAGACTTTCTTAAAAACGCTTTGGCTGTATCACATATATTTTGGTATTTATGGGGTTTTTTTCATTTATCTTAAGCATTTTCTAGTTTTCCCGATGATTTCTTCTTTGGCCCATTGGTGTAAGAAATACAATGAGAGATGGTCCATGTTTCATTTCAACTTTAGCAGCTTTAAGAGACTTACTGTGAGTAAGCTCAATATGTTTACTCGCAGGTCACTGGGTCAAATAGTGGACATGCAGGCCACAAAATGACACACCCAAGAATCACTAAACTCAAAGATAAGGTGTTCAGATAAGAGATGATTGCTAGACAAACAGATTTTCATAACTTACAGTCATACAAACTAAAAGGTCATAAAGAACTAAAAAGGACTGCACAGGGTGGGGAGGAGGAGCAGAAAAGGAAGGAGCAAGAGTCGCTGTTCAGGACAGATTGTGCCTCCCTGACTCTGGCTAACGAGGGCTCAGGCAAGGAAGCCTCTTGTGAACCAGGAATAAAAGCTCACTGCTTTCCAAATCAAGTTTGCCAGCCTTTGTACAGACACCATCTTGTAGGACAGTTTGTGACTAAATGTCATGCTTACACCACACTTCCTGCCTCTGAGTTCATTCTTTGGGCTTTGAACAGTGATCTTTTCCTCACATTGGTAAATTAGGAGTATATTATTTAAATGCCACATATTCGTAACACTCCACAATTTCTTTCTGTTATTCCCACTTTTGTTTCATTGTGTTTAGAAAAGATGTTTTGCATGATTGCAATTCTTTTAAATTTACTGAGGTTTGCTTTATAGGTAACACCAGTTTATCCTGGTGAATGCTCCGTGAGCATTTATCAAATGTTTTGTTTGTTTGTTTTACCAAGAACATGCACTGATACATCATAGACAGACATAATGATCACATTCATCATAGTTAGTTTGTACCTGTATGTGATATATCTTGGTTCCTCCCCTTCCTCACCCCTCCCTTCTACTCCCCCTCCTCCTTATTTACAATAGTTTTATTTACATTTTCCCACTTTTTCTTTTTCTTTTTTCTTTCCCTTCCTTCCTTTATCCCTCTTTCCTCTCTAGTTCTATTCCCATTTGAGCTTTGTCTTTCTTTTTCACCATATCTAGTATACCTTTTTGTCCTTATTTACACTTACAGTTTCTCATATCACAGAAACAATTCGATATGTAGTCATGTGTGTCTGATGTATTTCACTTAAGAGTATGTTCTCAAGTGCATCCATTTACCTATAAATGTTTCAAGTTTATCCTTTTTATGGCAGAGTAGTACTCCATTGTATTAAAAAAAAACCCACATCTTCTTTAGCCACTCAGTAGTTGCTGGGCATTTGGGTTGTTTCTAAGACTTAGCTGTTACAAATTGCTATATATAAAGAACTCAAAAAAATCAGACCCCTCCCCCCAAATTTAAAGACCCAATCCAAAAATGGGCATCTGAAATGAATAGACACCTCTCAGATGAAGAAGTCCATGGGCACTTGAGAAGAGGACCCTGCTATTGCTGCGAGGCGTGCTCGACAAGTATCTCTAAAGATAGTTTGACTTGGGGGGGGTGGTTTCTTCCCAGCTCTTCTCTGTCCTTGATCATCTTCTGCCTAATTATTCTATTCTTTATTAAAAGTGGAATATTAAACCTTCCAACTATTATCCTTGATTTGACTCTTTCTCCTTGCAATTCTGCCAGGTGTACTTCACATAGTTTGGAACTACATAAAGTGAATATATGTTTCGAATTGTTATATCTTTTTGATGGGCTGACTTTCTTATCATTATAAAAAGTTCTATCTCTAGTAGTATCTCTTTTGGTAAAGTTTATTTTTTCTGACATTAGCACATCTGCCTTTCTCTGGATCCACTTTCCATGGTCCATCTTTTTCTATTCTTTTATTTTCAATCTACTTATACCTTTCCATCGATGCTTATGTCATTAAACAGCCTGTAGTGAGATTTTGTTTTTTGTTATCCGTTCTGAAAATATACGCATCGTTTAACCAGGAATATTTAGTGTTATTAATGATAAAATTAGATTCACATTTTTCTTTTTGCTTTTGGGTTTTATGTTCATTTCTGTTTTTCTCCTGCTTTCCTACTTTACTTCTTCCTTTTACATTAGTGAATATTTTGTGTTATAATAGTTTAATTCCTGCCTTAATTTATTTCAGTTTTTTTGTGGTAAAATATATATCACATAATTTGCATTTTAAGCACTTTAAAACATAAAATTCCATGGCATCAATTAAATTTACAATGTTGGGTGACCACTGCCACTATTTCCAGAAGTTTTTCCATTCCAAAAAGAAACTGTGTACTTACTAAGCAATAACTCTCTGTTCCCTCTTCTTCCCGGCCCCTGGTAATCTCTAACCTACTTTCTGTCTGTGAATCTGCCTGTTCTTAGTATTTACAATATTTCCCCTCTTAGGTCTGATTTATTTCACTCAGTGTAATGTCTTCTCAGTTCACCCGTGTTGTGTCCTGTAAAAGAACCTTAATCTTTTTAATGGCTGAACAATACGCCATTGTATGTACACAATACATTTTCATTCATCTGCTGACGGACACTTGGGTTCTTTCACTTTTTGGCTATTGTGGATAATGCTGCTATGAATATTTGTGCGTAAGCATTTGGGTCCCTTTTTGCAGTTCTCTCTTGTGATTGCTGGGGATCAAACTCAGGAATACGAGCTAAATCCTCAGCCCTTTGCTCAGTTCTTTCGGGAACTGAGACGTGGACTCCCTGGTCGGAAGGTTTTGTGTTACTTTTCCACAGAGACTGCACTGTTTATATTCCCGCCAGCAACACAGGAGACTTTCAGTGTCTTCACATTCTCACCAAAAACTATTACTTTTCTCCTATTACTGTAAGTTTATTAGGTTTAAAATGAAAATACGTTGTGGTTTGATTTGCATTCTCTAATAACTAAAAATGCTGAGTATTTTTTCATGTGATTACTGTCTAATTGTACATCTTTGGTAAGTATCTATGCAAATCCTTTCCCTTTTTTTTTTTTTTTCTGCTCTGGGGCTTAAGCAGGCCTCATACATGTTAAGCAAACAGTCCATATTACTGAGCTAGATTCCCGTTCCTCCCTCATTTTTAAATTGAGTGAGTTTTTTTTTCATCTTTGAGTTATGGGGGTTATTTACATAGTCTAGATATTAAACCTTTATCACATATATGATTTACAAATATTTTCTCCTATTCTGTATTTTTTTACTCTGGTGATAGTGTTCTTTGATACAGTTGTTTTTTTTTTTAATTCTGATGAAGTCTAATTTCTTTAGACTTTTCTGGTTGTCTATTTAAGAAACTATTGCTAAATACAAGGTCATAACTGGGCATGGTGGCACATGCCTGTAATCCCAGCACTCAGGAGGCTGAGGCAGGAGGATCGTTAGGAGTTTAAGGCCAGCCTGACCTACACAGTGAGAGCCTGTCTCACAAAGGGGAAAAAAAAAGGCAAGATCATGAAGATTTATCCCTGATCTTTCTTCTGATTATTTTATAGTTGCCACTTTTATACTTAGGCCTTCGGTGTACTAATGGTACCTCAGCCCATGAACTTGATTCTTTTCACGATGCTGGTTGCAAACAAAGTTGGATGAGAACTAAATCAAATTCAGTATTTAGGTTTAATGTTCACCTTATGGGGAAATTTGATTCGGTTCTTGTCCAGTTTGGTTTGCAACCAGAATCATGGAGAGAATTGAGTTTGTGAACTGAGGTACCACTCTACTTTGAGTTAAGTTTTGTACAGGGTGCAAAGTAAGGAAGGGTCTAACTTCTCTGCATGCAAACATCCACTTGTCCTACCTTCAGTTGTTGAAAAAGTGTTCTTTCTCTATTGAGTAGTCTTGGCAAAGACCATGATTGAAAATCAACTGACCTAATGTATGAGGATTTATTTCAGGGCTTTCAGTTATATGTTTGTTTCTGGGCTCTGTTCTACCAGTTGTATGTTTATTTATTATGATACTGTTTTGGTTATGGTAGTTTTTTAGTTAGTTTTGAAATCAAGAAGTATGGGTCCTCTAACTCTGTTCTTTCTCAAGATTGTTTTGCTTGTTCTAGGCTTTTTCAAAATTTGTATGAACCTGGGAATGGGTTTTTTCATTCCTGCAATAACTATTGGGGTGGTGAGATGGACTACCTTGATTTTTCATAACTCTCTGTGTTCTATTGTTATCTTAAGCCTTCATGAATATGGGATGTCTTTCCCACTTATGTAGGTCTTGTAGTATATGTTGTAGCATATGTTGTAGTTTCAGTATCCAAGTCTTTCATCATCTTGGTTAAATTTATTTCTAAGTGTTTTATTCTTTCTGATATTGTTACAAAAACATTTGTTTCCTAATTTCATTGTTCATTGCTAGTGTATAGAAATAGAACCAATTTTTGTGTGTTGAAATTATATCCTGCAACTTTTTTGAGTTCATTTATTGTTTTTAAGTTTTTTTTTTTCCTGAATTCCTTAAGGTTTTCTACATATAAGGCAATGTAACCTGAGAACACAGTTTTTCTTTTCTTTTCAGTTTGGACTCTCTCTTTCTCCCTCTCTCTTTTTTGCTATTGTTATTGAATTGCTCTGGCTAGAACATCCCATGCTATGATAAGTAGAAGTGGAGAGACTGAGCATATTTGTCACATTCCTGAACTCAAGAAAGAAGCATTCACCATTGAGTATGATGTTAGCTGTATGTTTTTCATATGAGGCCTTTATTATATAGAGGAAGTCCCTCTACTCCTAGTTTATTGAATGTCTTCTCATGAAAGGATGCTGGGGGCTTACTATTACTTTTGCAACACTGAGATGATCACCACCTGCTTTTTTTCTTCATCCTATTTATCTCATGCAATATCAATTGATTTTCAGATGCCGAATAAATATTGAAATCCTGGAATATTTCCTACTAGGTTTTGGTGTAGGATCTTTTTACCATACTTCATCATAATTTTTTGTTTTATTTTCTTTAATGATTGCTGTAGCACTTACAATATATGTGTCATAAAAACTGGCTTCATCTTTACACTAACTAACCTCAAGTGAGCTATAGAGACATTATTTGTACATAGTTCTATTTTTTCTATCTCTTTTTTGAGTTACTGTTAACATATCAAAGCCAACAACACATTGCTTTGATATTATTTTATACAATTGGGTGTCTTTTAAGAAGCTGCACCATAAAGCCGTTATATGCTTATATTAATGTTTTTATCTACCATTTCCGGTTCTACTTGTTCCTGGAATTCATGTTACCATCCAGTGTCATTTCCTGACTCCATTACACCTTTCTTCCACTATTTCCACTATGCTACTGTTTTAAAATATATTTCTGTAGGGCCAATAATGAAAATGTGTGTGTGCATATATAACATATATATTTATGTATTCTTGCTATATTTGCTTTTTAAGTCAGTCAAGCACAGAAAGGATAAGTACCACTATACTCTCTTTTATAATTACCTATAAACTTGCCTTAATCACTGCTATGGGGTGTGTGCACGCATTGTGTGAGTGCGTGCGTGTGTGTGTGTGTGTGTGTGTGTGTGTGTGTGCAGATTTGAATTATTGTCCTGGGTTATCCCATTCAGCTGGAAGAAGATCCTTTCTTATTTCTTCTAATGTGGGCCTGCTATCAGAGAATTCTCATTTGTTCTATCTTTACATCTCCTTTCTCTCCCTAAATTTGGAAATATCCTTATTTCATCATTATTTTTGAAAGAGTTTTGCTGGGTCTAACTTTCTTGGATGACAGAGTGACATTCTTGATGTCAGAATGACATACCTTTCTCAAACTTGTTGTACAGCAGAGAATAAGGTCTTAGCTAAGGTAATGTCTACATTGTTCTGAGAAGGTGAATACATTTTTAGCTTCTCCTAAAACCTTTCATGAAAAATTGGCATTTTAATTTTATATCAGATTAATTCCAAAAATATGTTCAGTATATACAAAAGGCAGGCACATACATTCTTATAAATAAAAGGACAATATTGAGAGGTGATCATTGCCTTAGAATACGACTCCACTCTATTTTCATAAAATACAAAGAATTCACTACAATTCCAGATTATTCTTAGTAGATGAATAAATCTAACTACAATTTATCCTCTCGTCATTGAAGGACCATTTCTTATTCACCTGCAGCACAGTGTCTATGTCTGATAGATTTTAGGTTACAAAAAACATTCAAATTACACTTAGCCAGTGAGGCGGGGCCTTATTGAGAAGGCCCACAGTTATCACTGTGCTTATGAAGAAGTGGTCACCCCTGAAGGTAACCATCAGATTTGAGGACTTCCCTGTATCTGCTAGAACTGTATGATTTGCTATCATGGATAGTTCTTAAACTTAGATATTAACTCATTCAGAAGGCTGAAGAGATTTTTCAAAGGTGCTCTTTGGGAAATTGCAATGACTTCTAGGTAACTATTTCTCAAAATTCCTCTGAAAGTCACACAACTTTTGTAGCAATGAAAAGCTATTGTACTGACGAACATAATATATGTGATATCCCCTCCACATTTTTAAAGCTCTTAAATTTAAAGACACTGTTTATAAGAGGTCCTATAAAAATATTACCGATGAAGTATATTCAGGAAGTCAGTATAATGTACTTAATACTCAAATCAGTCCCTTTATTCCTTTCAAAACATAACTTGTACCTGCGAAGCTGTGTGATGACCTAGTATATTCCTCTACAAACAAACGGACAAACATCTCACAGTGAAGTATCTGAGTGGTCCTACTAATGACATATCATACTCAAATAAATGCGCATGTTTTCTTTTACTTCATATATTTATTTTATATGAAAAGGCAATTTTAAAAAGTATTCATTCATTCAAGCACCTCAAGCCCTTGCCATAAATAACAGTGATATTTTGATTATTTTTAAGATCGAACAGAGTAAGCAAATTCTGTTGAGAACATTAGCACTGAACAGAAAATTAGGAGGAACCTGGAGGTCTTCCAAGTAGGAAATGCAGAGAGAACTGATGTTCTATCGAGCAGCGCTAGGATTTCAAAAATAGTCACACCTCTTCTAAATTCAGTACAGGAATTTGTGACAGAAGTGATTCCATTTCAAATAACTGCACAATCCTATTCCAACTTTGTGGTATCAAATGCCAGAGCATTCCTCTTCTTTGCTAAGCTTCCCGAGCTTTCTCTATGATCCATTTCACGGTGGCACTTACCTTGTGAGCAGAATGGTCCATCGTACGCAGAAAAGGCACAGTCACAAGTGATCCCCCTGCGTTTCTCTCTGCACCTCCCTCCATTGCGACACAGGTGTTGATAGCTGCTGCAGTGTCCGGCACACCCGGGCTCCACTCCTGGAGTGACAGTCGCTCTTTCTTCCAGGTCCAGGAACATCCCGTTCACCTGCAGAGATCTGATGCATCCCACGAAGCCCCTCTGTCTGCAGGCCGTGCCCCCTACAACGGAAACACTGCAAATAGAAGTGGGTCCCTTGGTGTTTTAGTCAGGATTTTATGACTAGTCAAACTCAGGCCTTATGGAGAGCAGCAAAACACAAATGCAGATTTGTCAAAAATATGGTGAACATCTAAAATTTTGAAAATATAAACTTTTATCAGGTATCAAAAAACCTTAAATGACATTGAAAAAAAATCATCCAAACAACTTTTCAGCATAGCAGGATTGGCAAATCTTCATTCTAAAAATATTTCTTTCCTGTTAAAAAATACAAATCATCGATATCATCTTACTTATTTTTTTAAGTTTTATTTTAATGGTACATTTTAGATGTACATAGTGATAACACTCATCATAGGGGATTTGTATCTGTACATGATATATCTTGTTGCTTCTTTTTTTCCATTTACTTATGTTTGTGAGCAATGATATAGAGTAGAATGGTTATGTAAGAACTTTGGGAATGTTTACAATATGAAGAAAATATATATAGTGAAATCTTGTACTTGAATGCATTCTCCAAGCTGAAGCGGTTGAGAAGCGAAGAAAGGGCACCTGGAAGGGGTAAACTCATTCCGGCTTCTCTGGGGTGTCCTCGCACATCCACTCCTCTCTGAGGACACATTAACTTAATGACACATGCATGTATGGTTGTTACATCAAACTCCAAGAAACTATCAGACAGGCTTAAGCACCTGTGTCAGGCTAAACACTGTCACAAAGGCTACTGCTGTTATTCTGGTGGGCACATAGGGAGAAGCTATGAAAAGGAGATGCTTGAGCCCCTCCCAGAGATTTTGATTCAGTGACCTAGCATGGGGGGCCCCAAGTCTGCATTTATAACCAGCTTCATGGATGATTCTGAAGACAACGAACCTTCTCCCCACACCAGTTTGTAAACCTCACCTTCATACGAATGTTGATTCTAGGCAAATTTTAGTGCTCACGTTGCTCCCAGGCCTTCCACTAAATAATGTTCAGGATATAAGTGAGAAAACGATATTCCTTAAATTGACTCAAGCTAAAGACTGGGTCTGGAATGTTGCCCAAAGTCCCAGGTGTTAAAGTCTTGGTTCCCAGCTGGGCACTATTGGGAGGTGGTAGAAACTTTAAGAAATGGGCCCTACTGGGTGGTCCACTCTTAAAGAAGGTTGAGGGGCTCTGGTCTCTTCCTCTTTTGCTTCTTGGCCATGAGGTAAAGAGTTTGCTCTGCCTCTTGCTCCCACCATGATGCACCGTTTCCATCTCCAGGAGAGGCCTGAAAGCAATGGGTCTGCCTGGTAGTGGACTGAAACCTCAAAGCTCTAAGCCAAAAGAAACCCTTTCTCTTACAAATTAATTAACTCAAGTATTTGTTACAGTAGCAGAAAGCTGATTAACACAACTCACATGTGTGTTCCTCCTGCCATGTGCTTTTATGGTTTCAAGTTCTCTGAGTAGGCTTCATTTTATCCTAACATGAGAACTAACCACGCATAAAGGTACGTTTTATGGAATCATTTTATATACTCAGATAGGAAAGAGTGTACACACACACAAAGAAACTACACACATTTGAATTCACTGTCATATTTAGTACCTGGAAGTTGTGTATGTGTCCTTCTGTAAAGTAGGCTGTGTGATATTTGTAATTTAGTCCAGTTTCTAATTGGATTGTGCACCTATTTGCTTTAAAATGCATACATAAGTTAAAGCCATTACCTTGATCTGTTTTGTTTCTAAGTTAGAATGGAGTGGCTTGAAAAGCAAACTAGCAAAATGTATCTTTCCTTTCAGGAAAAACAAGCAACAATGATAAAACAATAAACAAGCAAAGTAAAGGAAAGCTTCCAATACCCAGAGCTGTACACTGCAGACATACAGACTATAAGAATAAAGGTGCGAGACCTAATTATCACCAAGGAGCACATAACAAGAGAGCAGAAGGGAGGGCACAACTGAGGTGACAAGGAATGGGCTCCGGAAAGTGTCCACAGGGACACTGTGCTGTTTCTGCTAACCAGGTCTGATCTGGTCTGTTTATGAGCAGACACCAGATAACTTCTGTCCCAATTAGAAGACAAATTCTCTAGCTCCACTAAAAAGTGAAATTTTAGAAATGGAGAAATGTTGCTAAAGATTACACTGGTAGCATCCAAGGCATGCAGTAGTGACAAACACCAATCATCTATTATATGAGCTGTTCAACCCCAGCAGGAGATATCTTGGATCTAGTGGTAGAAACTCCACCTCTCCGAGGCTGGGTTACCTCATCTGTAAATGGGACAATCATATGCACAAAATAAGATATCAAATAAGAAGTTTCTGGAACCTACTAGATTATAAATAAATAGTGCCAGGAGGAGTCGCTGTTTGCAAGCGTGACTAAAAGCAGTGTACTCTCCCAGGGTTTTCTCCTGGTCCATCTCTGAGGTCACACCCAGGCCAGCCGTAAACCTGTGGCACTCACCAATGAAGAGCTGGCTGTTGAGCTGCAGGCGGACGCGCCCATCAGCAGGCGCAGGGAGAGTCTGTTGAGGGAGCTGATCCACCTGAAGAGACGCTCCTTTCACGTTCCTTTCTGCCCTCACGTGGTGCCACTGATCATCGTTGAAAGGAGTGGGTGACTGCACGGAGACCTCGCAGGGTCCATTGCCCACATCAAAGGAAAGGGTCACTTCCGAGGGAGCTGGGAACAGTACAAGTAAACATTGCCTAAGTTAATTCACAGAGGAGAAGGTTTAGTTCTATAAGCAGATGCAGGAAAACACCATGATGTGCTCACAACAAAGAAGACAATGACACTGGTGCAGAAAAATGTGACTCTGAGTTGCGGCAGGGGGAGTAAAAATAAATTTGTATCTTGGAGAAAAAACAAAACTGATTTTCACATATTTACCTCCAGACTTTATTACTCAGTCTCGCTAAGTCTTACCTCAACCTTCCTCAGTCCTAAGCAGTAAAAATATATACCCATAAAAGAATAGAACAAATAGAATTATATATCAGTATTTTTACTTAAAAACGGTTCAAAGCCTCATCTAATTCTGAACACATTAAATGTAAGTTCTGAAAGTAATAAAATATGTACCCATCACTAGAACAGAACAATATAGTTTGTTTAATATGGATATATTTTTACCTAAAAATGGTTCAAAGCCTCATCTAATTCTAAAGGCACTAAATTTTGACAGTATTTAAATAAGCTTTTGGTACATGATAAAAAGCTGACTGGTCAAACATTTTGTAATTGCTAGCATCAGGATTGTTGCGCGTGGCCTCAGACCTCACTAGGTCCTGAGATAATCCTGACCAGAGGAAAGCAGAGGAGGAGTCGAATGTGATGATGACCATCTGCCCAGATGTTGGAAAATTCAAAAGAAGAGGAAGGAGGACCAGCCTGAATGGACATAAGTGCTGTGGCACGCCTTTCCGGTGAGAGTCTTACATCCTCCACTGATGAGGTACAGAGTTCACTTCGCTCCTCAGGAGGGCAGCAGCCCTGGTCCTGGGCCTCTGAGAGCGACTGAACACTGGACATCTCACTACAAGCTTGGAAGAACAGGATGAGCAACCTGAGCTTTCAGACTCCAAAAATAACAAAATGAAGTTGAGTAAAAAAATGGATCAACTACCTCAAGGGCAAAGAAATTAACTCTGGATGATACCGACCAGACAATAAACTTCAAACAGAAACAGCTCTGGAATCCAATGAAGAATTTCATGCAAAGTGGTCTTTTGCACCCGTAAGATAAACTTGATCCATTGCAGGGTAAACTCGAAGGAGAAGAGTGGCAGACATAAAAAACAGCAGTTTAGACTGGATGAGGAGTCAGAGATAGATGCCTTAAAGTGCATTGTCCCGGATGAACTTTGAGCAGAATCTGTTTTAAGAACACGAGACACTAAAACAAATGGAAGCAGCTGAGCGACACATTTTGTCTCAGTGTCCTAGTTGTAACAGGAAAACAGCAGAGCTGGCTCAGTCGGCCTTCCTGAAACAAAATAAGACCTTTCTGGTGTCCCTTCTGCTCGAAGAAAAAATTGATGAACATCTTCATAGCACAGATTTTCTCACCCATGTGGAAGAAGCACATCAGGGCCTTCCTAGGCTTTGGGATGAGCCCAGAATAATCTGGGAAAGACAGAATGAGGAAGCTCAGATTCAACACTGTGACTTTGAAAGATACGACACAGAGCAGAAGATGTAGCCACTTACCTAAACAAACAGGAGATGGTGATTATTAATGATAATATGTAATGTGCATACATGTCTCTGCTGTGTATTTGGTTAATTACTATTACTTTTACAAGCAATTTGAAAACTAATGTGAGACTTTATTTTGCTTCTTTCACAGATTTGCAGGCCAAAAACTTTCCATCCAATGTGTTTTTTAGCGTATAAGAGGTGATGTTGTAGTTGGAATAGTTACAAAGCTTTTACACTGATCCAGGAGAGAGGTATTGGTAGTTGGGACTAGGAAATTGACAGTACAAAGAGAAACAAGGGCAGTGATGTAAGAGATACTTAGGAAGTAAAAACTGACTTTTTGGTGATGAAATTACCATGGGGATTTAATAAAAGGAATGTGTTCAAAATGTTACTACAATTCTCATTTGTGTACCTGGACAAATGGTAGTTTCATTTCATTAAGATAGGAACACTAGACAAGGGCCATGTGTAATGCGGGTGATCAATAGTGTAGCTGTTTGTCTCTCTCTTGCCTTAAAGTATATTTGAGACATACACATTCAGAGTTTGAGGAAACATTAAGTTGTTTGTATTTGCAGCCTAGAGAAAACGTCTGGAGACTTGGAATAAAGGGGTAAGTGGAGAAAGTATTGACATATTTGGAAATCGAAGCCATAGATGTGATGTGCTCTCCTGGTGGAAAATACAGTGAGAATATGAGCAAGGTTAGTACTCATTTGAGAAATGCCAACAGTTAGTGGCCAGGTAGCAGAGAATAAACTCATTTAAAAAGATTAAAAAGAAATTATCACAGGAATAAAGGAAACGAGGGGCGTGTTGTGTCACAGAGGTGAAGGAAAGAGAATATTTCAGCAAAGAGAAGGGATATCTTTCATGTCAGTGCAACATAGGGAACATGTAAAGATAGATGAATCGCGTGTTGAACACTGTTGATCTTAGCAGCTGCCATTACAGAAATAGGCTAGATTAAGTAGATTGAGAGGTGAATGAATGCAGAAATGAATAACATGCATGTAGACTATTCCTTTGAAAAGATTAGTCATGGTGGGAAATAGAGTTGGCGCTGGAAGCAAGTGTAGAGGTGAGGGAAGAATGCCACTTTGGTCATGAACATTTTATGGAACGTCTATTGTTAATTTCTATTCTGAGGAAACAGTATCATTCCCTGAAGATTACGGTAGTATTTTTTTAAAAACACACGTAGGAAAAATATTAGCATTTTGAGAAATTGATATTTAGCATTTATTTTCTCTATAAAAACATAAATCCTAGAATTAGTGGTGTTTCCTAGAGGTCATTTTTCTACATGTTTAACACCTAAGCTATTTTGATGGAAGAAAAATTTGTTTGCATAATCAGCACAAGTCTTTGTATCCTAATTCCAATTTTATTCTTTATGACCTTCATTTATGTATAAAGATGCTCTTTTCTTGTAAAATTTAACGTATTTCCTTTCAGTAAGTCATTCCAAAATAAAACAAATAAAATCATTTTGTAATTAGTAATCTGATGAATCTGCCTTAAAATCCTGACTGTACTCAAGCTATAATTACGAGAAAGCATAACAGTTTTACAATTATTGTGGGATGTATGCCGACAAAGTTTGACTTTGTTAAAAATAAATTACTAAAGTCATGGAATTTTAGTGTTGAATAAGAAAATACAATTATAAGAATGACAATTCTTTGAAGTTTTGTTCAGTTAAGTTTTCATTGCTAAGTAATAGTGCGCGCCCCGATGCATCCAGAGTAAGCACCTTACCATGCAGCTCTATTCTGATGAAGTCTGTGATTCCCAGATTCTCCAGAAACACTCCAGAGGACACTGTAGTCTTAAAAAAGAAGCTCACATCAGCAGTGAGTTCTCCGTGGAAAGTAGGGAAATGCAGGTAGGAAGTCTCAGTGTAGAAGGAAGCTGAATTCCAAAATGACTCTTTTCGAAAAAAAGGAAAAAAAAATCATCAATCATTTTTACACCAAACACATGAATAACTATGTAACCCTCCACGTGGCACTCTGAGCATTCAAGTCATATAGTCATGACATCAACATCTAAATGGTGATTATTCTGAGGATTAGAAGTTTGTGCTGGGAACAGACTGAGAAACAAAGCCAGCCTGTGACCGGATATCGCCCCAGCCCTCGGGGAGCCGATGATTAATGGCAGCCCGCAATGCAGTGGTGGCGATGGAGGTGGTACAACCTGCGCTGGATCCAGAGTCCTTCTCAAGGTGGAGCAGACAGAATGTGCCAATGAAGTGCATGTGGGAGGCCAGAGGAAGGGTGGCATCTGAGTTGACACCAAAGGTTCTGTTCCAGCTGGGACCAGAGGTGTTGCTCATTTCACCCATATAAAGTTACTATTTTTCTCTTTGTAATTTATATTTTGATACCTAATGGCCTTAACATAACCCAACCCACTTTTTCATCCACTGGCTTTAGAATTTATCGAGGCTTCCAGAGTTATTATTACGGTGGTTGCCAAAGGTTATTTTCTAGGATCTCATTCCTCTACTTTAATTGGTTGGCATTCTTCTGTAAGGAGGAGCTTTTCCCTTGACCTCCAGTTCATTTGTTTGTCTATTTTAAAGCTTATATCAATATCGCTCTTGGATTCCTTTTATATTCAGTGGTTTATAATCTATCACTATAACTTGTTGTAATACTTCAGCTGTCCCAAATGTGGTCACTGGAAACCTTCTCAAATTCCCTTGACAAGTCCCTGCTCTTTTTTTGAGCCTTCACGTTTTTACCTTTGTGTCACAGCAAGCTGGTCCAGGCTCATCTTACGTTTTCTCGGCTCTGTCTCTGAAATCAGTCATTTTTTTCAAGGAGGCAATTTGTTTCGGTGGAGAACGGTAGAAATGGTGCTCAGAAGCCAAATCTCCATACTTGAAGCTCTTTGCTACTATGTTGTCATTGCTTCGAGGCCCTCTCAGTAGTCAGAGCAAGGAAACATGTGAATCGGTATGCCGTATCACACACACATTCCTCCACTTTTATTTATATCTTCTAATACATATTAAAATTCGTGAGCTCATGCCGATACCTCCATTTTCAGTCTAACACCACAGAGTTCAGTCTAGTCTTCCTTCTTTTCACATGTTGAATGCCATTCTCAGCGAGACATCTGGCTCTTATCATCTCCAGTGTAAGTCACCCATCTCCTTTCTTTCCCAGAGCGTAACCAGAGTTCTTACCCCAGCGGCCATTTCTTTTACTCCATTCCCACAGGCCCCAGTTCCACCTTGGCCCTGGCACAGTAGCCCCACCAGCCCCTTCTTGGGAGAAGAGAAAGGAATCCGTCGGTACTGTTTTATAGAAAGTAGAGATGAAGAGAAGGAAAGGAACGAGAAGGGAGAAAGATCTACGGGGAAATTTTTGCAGAAAGGAGTATTTTGAGTATCATATTTGCTCTTCGCTTCACTCTCAGAGGTTGTGTTGAGGAACTGAAGATGAATGAAACATTCTGAAGAGTCTCACAAATACATCCACATCCGAGAGAAATGGAGTGTTGATGTGTGTTGTCAGAGAGGATATAACTGGGGAAAAAACTGAAGTGCGCAGAGCCCCTACATACCAGTGCTTGAGGTCAGAATCTCAACAAGCAAGAAAAAAGAGCTCTAAATCTGGAGGAGTTAATGCTGAATTGGGAGAAGACTCTCAAGCCTCTGATGTCTGATGTAAGCACAGGATACATCATGCATGTTGTAGTCTCACACCAGACATGGGCCACTGACGTCATTTTCAAAACCGATACAATACAGACATCTGCTTGTACATCAGACAATGCGTTAGTCCCCCTCCTGCACCTTGAACTCTGAAATTAAGGAGGAAAGTGATAGAACATTGACTCTAGATGTGTCAGTAAAAAGGACAAAAAATATGTGTCACATTATGAGGAGATGAAAATGAAGAAGAATTCAGTTACATTATAGCTAACTTGATTGAATGTTTGCACATATCTGCCCAATATAGGTATAAATAAGAATTTTAAAAGGCAGCATGCAAGAGTACTGTGAAACAGGAAGGAGAAGAAGGAAGGGACTAGACCGGAAGGAGGGAAAGAGGAAGGTGCATGAGGCAGAGTAAATGACAGGAAGGAGAAAACATTAACGTGCAAATGTGAAAAGCTGGTCTAAAAGATCACAACTCAAAGGGAGGAAAATCCCTCTGAATTTCACAGTATAAAAACAACAAAGAAACGTATTCTGTAAAACTAGAACTAAAAGATGATTAAAATAAATTAAAAGAGGTTTTTAAAGAAAAACAAAATAGAGACAAGATCACCACAGAAGTAACAGATGAATTAGAAGTATCTAGAAAAGGGACTAACACAGCCGATGTCAAAATATGGACACTGAGGAGCAGCTGAAGTCATCACACTGAACACAGAGGAGAAGGACAAAGATGAAAGCAACTGGAGAAAATAAATGGAGGCAAAGAAAGACAAGTCAACACACAGCCCTGGATGCAGAGAATTCAGCAAACGAAACACAAAAATGTACTCAAAGCATGTTAAAACCATTTTACTTAAAGAAGAACAAAATACTTGGGTTTAATAAAAAAGCACTTTGTTTGAAGAGAATTCAACATACAGTGATCAAGACTGAAGCATTTTCTGAGAAGTTTTTGAAATTGAAGGCTAACAAGTCTGTCAAGATCCATGAAGAGCGTGAGATTCATCCAGTATAGCTGGTCACTGATGTGTGGATGTGACAGATAATATGACATTCCTGGGTGGAAGTCACAGGACTGTCATCCTCACAACACAGCAAGCAGCATGAACATACAGACATCAGCACCGGTTCCCTCCCCACTAACCCTCGCCAAGCGATGTACTCGAAGTGTAGTAACATCCAAATGGATGCTGCACACACAATAGGTCTGCATCTCAGATGTGGAGCTCAGCGACTTTCTCAGCAAGCAGCCAACAGGCCAGCGCCCTCTTGTTGGACCCAGTCACTGATCGTGGTGCTGCACTTTGCTCGGCACACTGAGTTGCCTACAGGAGAAACTGCTTGACATCAGGGAACAGAGCTGCTGTGCGGTGCTCACACTCCATGAGAACAGGCTGGGTTTCCATACCAGAGTCCTTCTTTCAACGGCATCCTCCACACAATGAGGTGAACGAGTAAATTAAAATAAATTTAGCCTCAGGCTTCTCCACAGCAACCTATGATGCCAGTGCATAAGAAACATTAAAACTGCCCTCAGAGAAAGCTGTTTTCATATCTGGTTCAGTGGCTGTTCATGTACTGAGGTGACAGGCAGATCTTTACCAACTCGAAACAATTCTGGAGACATAGGGCCAATGAGCCCTGGGCAAGTGAAACAAAACTTAAGCTTAGAATCCAACCATGAATGAAAATTCCGCAGTAAAAAGATTGATCTGACACTCTGTAGCCTAGAACGGTGAAATAGTATGTCCAAATATCTGGAGAAAGGAAGTATACTCAATAACTTCACCCCACTCGAGTTGTCCTAAAAGCATAAGGCCAACAAATAAATATTCCCAAGCATCACAACTCAGGAAATACCTCACTTGGGAATGTGCTAGAAGAAAAACAATAAATGGACAGTAGCCAACCAAGCAGTAAGTTAAAATAAAGCAAATTCATTCTCTAAAAATTAATACAGATCATCAATATTCAAAAATGCAAATCATCAATATTCAAAAATGCAAAATCTAAAACTTCTTGAGCAGTGATGTGAAACCACAAATGGAAAATTCTACGTCTGATCCCTTGTGACAGGTCACAATCAAAATACAGGCAGACTAAAAGTCCCATATAAAATTATCTGCAGGCCATATGTATAAGATGCATAAGAATCGTGAATGAATTTCATGCTTAGACTTGGATTCTATCTGCAAGGTATTTCACCATGTACATGCAAATACTCTAAAATCTGAAATTTTTCAAAATCTGAAATTCTCTCGGTCCCAAGTATTTTGTATGAGGGACACTTAAACTGTACTTCACCAACAAAAATTGATCTTTAGCACAGGTAATGCTTTTACATCTATCCTTGTTAAGTTTGGATCTTAAATGTCTCCCAGAAGCCCATATGCTAAAGGCTTGGTCACCAGTGTTTGGTGCTACTGGAGGGTGGTGGAATCTTTAGGCAGTAGGGCCAAGTGGAGGAAAGGTACATCACTGGAAGCATATTCTTGGAGAGGATATTAGGATCTCTGTCCCTCGCCTCTCTATCCTTGCTTCCCAGCTGGCATGAGGTGAGCAGTTTGCTCCATCATGTGCTCCCTACCATGATGTTCTGCCTCACCACAGGCCTAAAACAATGGAGCCAACTACCATGGACTGAAACCTCTGAAACCATGAGCCAAAAATAAACATTTCTTCCTTTGAAGCTGTTTACCTCAGATACTTGGTCATAGTGACATAAAGCTGACTAGCATGTTATAATAAAGCATGCTATTATAAAAAGAAAGCTTTTTCTCGCCACTACTTACTGTCTCCCTGGCAGAGCAGAGGTCCCAGTGTATGAGCAGTCACAGAATGAGGTTGGCCCATGTCTGTCATCGCAATGTGAGGGACTGGCAAGTGCTCCTTATGGGAAAGAACTATTGTATCACTGCTCCTGAAAAACAACAACCCAATCCTGAAAACTGTTGTAATTAACATTCAGATACAATTAACTGTGAACTTTTATTGCAATTTGAAACATTACAAGGACTAAGTGAACACTTAAAAGCATTTTCAGTATGTTAAGGGCACAAAGGTTATTAAAAATCTAAATCAAGGATCAGCAAACTTTTTCTATAAAGGTCCATACAATCAGTGTGGCTTTTCAGGCTACGTGGCCTCTGTAGCAACAACGCAGCTCAGCCATGACAGTGTGCGAGCTGCCACAGTATTAGTTGTGGCCATGCCTGTGTCGCAACAGAAATTTATGGACAACGAAATTTAGATTTCATGCAAGTTTTATATGTCATGAAATATTATTCGTTTTATTTTTTAACTGCTTAAAAGTGTAAAAAGAATCCTTAGCTCATGGACCATACGAAAGCAGGCCCATGGATGGATTTCACACACAAGCAGTAGTTTAGCAACTCCTGATCCATCTGTCAATTTCCAATCACACTGAACACAGAGAACAAAGGGGTGAAATCAAGAAGGGCGGTCATTTTGCAGGTGGAGGACAATAGTTTGAAGATAATGACACATTTATTTGCGCTTCCAAAATTAGTCTCAGAATAATATATAAATGATTATTAATTACAAATATAAATAATAATGCTATATTTAGACTGAGGGTGGATAAGCTAGAAATATGTCTTCTGAGAAATGTGGTAGGTCAGTCCGAGAAACTCAGTATGGAAAAAATCAAAAACAACTATTTCTACGTCTGTGATTTCCATTTTAGGGAGATAGTCTAGTAGGGAAATACAATTCTTTTAATTATTCAGGAAGGGTGTTTGAATTCTAAGGATCCATTTTGCATAAAAGCTGCAATTTCCATTTTTAATATTGTGTTTAAAATGTTGAACTTGTGTAAGGGAAACTGTAGTCCAATGTAGTACATCTCAGTTGCAGCAGAACAGGTACTAAGTCAGTCTCTTTCTCTTTTTATCTCTCTCTCTCACTCTCTCTCTGTCTCATGTAGGAAGTGTCTCAGTCTGAGTGTAAGAGTGACTAACATTTTTCACCGATTTCTTATTGGTATAAGCATATATATCCCAATTCTGCAAATCTATATGGAACACTGCAGATTCATCATGACTACCAGACTTCATCAAAACATCTTAATAGAGAACTTTCCTTTTTGTTCTTTTTTTCCTGTTATTTTTTGAAGTTTTTTAAAGCATCCCTAATTGGAAAATGAGAAGTGGTACACAATCTGGAACTTTTTAAATGCTGAGATTATGCCACAAGCGGACATGTTACTGTTAACCTCCCATGGTGGTCAATGTGAAAATTCAGTTGCACTAAAAATGTTATGTAAAATTACCTTCAGGGAATGTAGACTTGGGTCCCATCCCTAAGATATCTCATTAGGTATATGCACATATTCTAAATTTCCAAAGTTCCAAAATTTGAAATTCTCCTGGTCCTAAGCACTTTGGGCAAGTAATATTTAACCTAAATAGTCTAAACTTGTAAATAGCTCATTTCTAGGTACAATAATCTCTTGAAATAGTCTTAAAAATTCTATTAAAAATTTCCAAACGCCTTAGCTTACAAGTTTCTATTGCTATGGAATTATACTTTCCTACACAGTGTAAAAACTTCCAAATCCACTGCTAATCATTTACCAAGGGACTGGGTAAATACACAGCAGAGCTATAAATTGGGGGTGGGTTGTTAAGAAAGTGAAAAGGGGAAATTTGTCTTCGATTTCATAAGTGTCTTAGTGACTAGGTCAGTAATAACATCATCGTTATGATGAACAACTAATCCACACAAAAATTTCCAGGTTTCCAATTTTTGTTTAATTGGTTTCATGGCCTTTCTCTTGGCTAATTTAACCCACATTAATTATTATAGCATTATAATCAATCTGGATATCTGACAGATCTATTTTTGTTTTTCATTATAAAAGCCATCTTGCCTATTTTTTCATTCCTAGTTTCCATATAAATCTCAAAACTACCTTGTTACAATGCACACCAACAAGTAAAACGCTTGGCGTTTGCTTCAAATTTCATTAAATGTGTAGATTAATTTGGGGAGAAAGACATCTTTAATACAGACTTCTCCACAGCAGCATTACGGATAATTTGGGATGTATAATTTTGTGTCATGAGTCTCTCTTGTGTATTGTATGATGCTTAGCAGCAATTCTGACTTTTTAGATACCAGTAGAAACAGCTCCCTCCCTTTGGGACAAAACTGTCTTCAAATAATGTCAAATGTCCCCTGTGAGTCAAAAATATCCTTGACTGGGAAGTTCTAGTTTAAAATACTGAGTCATATTATCCTTGACAGTAATGAATCAATCTATTGATTTTGTTGATCTGATTTTTAAAATAAAGTTTTATAATTTTTCCATAGTTAATATAGCCAGATGTGGTGGTGCACACCTGTAATCCCAGAGGACTCCGCGAGTTCAAAGCCAGCCTGGGCTATATAGTGAGTTCAAAGTCAGTCTGAACTACATAGCGAGACTCTGTCTCAAAACAAAACCAAACCATTAAACTATCTAGAGTTTTACATGGAAAATACTTAAAGTTTTATAATAATTATTTTACAATTTCATAGAAATTCAAGTACTTTCCCAATATCCATTAATTATAAATTTCAATTTAGCAAAATTTCTGAACTCTTATTTATCTTGATGGTGTTTTTTGTATGATCTTCGGTTTTCTATTTTAGGCAATCATGTTATGTACAGCCAACATCTTCCTACTTTGTTTCTTCTTTTCCAAACTTTCAGTAATTTATTTCATTTCAGTTCTGTGTCTTTAATTGGCACATGTATGAGCTTGTAGAAATTACGTATTTGCTCCTGACTTATAACTTAAATTATAATTAAGGCCATAGTTTCCATCATGACAATTCTTTGAAGCCTGTAAGATTTCACTGATCTGCAAAGTGCTCTATGCATGTTAGAGAATGACATACATTTTATAAGTATATGGCTGCAATATCAAGCTTGTTATAGAATTAAAATATTATCAGCTTCACTAATTGATTTATTTCTATATCTCAATCAATACTAACAATTATAGATTGTGGATCTTGTAACTTTACAAAATCCTTATGTGAGACTGGTAAATTCCATCTTGACAAACTGATCAAAATTAATTTCATTAAAAAAAAAACAATGTGACTATCATGCTTTTAGCTTCTTAATGACTATTTTTACAGTATCTGCTCATTCAATTGAGGTGAAATGGCTGCTGCAGCTTTTCCATATTTGAGTTCCACAAACTGTTTTTACTTGTTCGTAGTATTTGGATCGGTATATGCTGTTCTATAAGACCGCTTCAGAGAAGTTATAGTTTTATATGTTGCATTGCCAAAGAAGGCTTAGTGGTTTCTAATTTTCCCATATATATTTCACTTGTTTTATAGCACTTATTGTTAGGGTTAAATTGGACTTATTTCAAGCAGCATTTGTTATGTGATGAGAAACATGATACTGTAATTTGACTTGAGCCATGAATTGCATTTTAATATTAGCTCATAATTATTAAGCCTGTTTTGTGAATAAAACTTTCTAAAACCTACATTAAGCCAGTTTAGGTGTATCTTGTATTTCAGTGAGGCACTACAAGAAGAGAGATAAACTTGGAAAATACATTGATTATGCTGTCTGTTGAGGGGAAAATCAGTGTATTTGAAAACTCCTTTTGGATCATTTGATTTAAATGATCACACTTAGCTCAGTGGTAGAGAGAGAACACTTGGTTGCCTGGATTTGATCCCTAACACCACAAAGGGGAGAAAAATTGGGTTACTGTGTTCACATCTTAATGTACATGCACCATTTATAGATTGGCTTTGAGGACTTTTCTGATATTATTTATAGGAAATGTATAAAAGAAATGAAGTTTGGGTTATATTTTTGTATTTGTAAAGCAAGAGTTTGATTAAAATGGTCACTGTTCTTTTTTATTTTATTGTCATTTCAATAAAGATATTTAAAACTGAAAAAAATTAAAAAAATAAAAAATAAGAGAAACTGAAATCCTTCACCACCTCTCTTATGCATACCCTCATTTATAAAATATTCTCAGAGTTGGGACAAACTTTGAGAATAGTTGTATTCTCAATGTTGGCTAAGATCTGCCCACTGGAAGCTTCAAAGTAACTAACTTTAAAAAGTAAGTAACTCCACAGTCCCTTGTCTGAAATTAAGATGTGACTACAACGCTCCCCTCCAAGCTGTCCGAAGAGCAGAAGTGCATGTATGTGCCACGCGAGGGAAGCACGCTGCTCCAGTGAAACGAGCACAAGTGGTACAGGGTGTCAGAGCACTAGGATCCCTCAGCTTCCCTGTCTCCTCCCTCAGCAGGTGGGAAGACAGCTAAATACAGATGTATCCTTCAAGTAGCCTTCTCCAAAGCAAGGGGAAGTCTACAATAAAGTGTTACAGAAGATGTCAATGGGTGTGGGGAATTATGGATTACACAGAATAAGGGCAGTTCTTTTAGCAGGCTTTCTCAGAGTTGCAATGTGCTCATGTTTATTGGTGAACATGAGTGTATTTTAAAGAATGATAGAATACGGAGTATTGTACGCAGTATTATATCCCCAATCTACTTAAGACAAAGATGTAAAGGAATTCACTTTTGAATCACTGTTAGGGGTATTCTGTACTGTGTGAGTACTAAAATGACTATTTAAACAGGACTTCAGAGACTGGTATTTGATTTCTAGGAGTGAGAAACTTACCAACTTTCCAATTTAAGAAAAATAAAATGCACATTATATAGTACTCGCAGTAAAATGATAAATCTTTGGTCATGAAGTTCACTCTTTAGTTGAACACATTTTATCCAAACTTGCATTTCTCACTTGCTTGAATATATTTTACTTTTTATACCAGCATATCTGATATCTAATCAGCTAGGTGTGATTAAGGAATAAGAACTACATTTTTGTGCAGGGAAATCACCATTCATTCCGGCCGGTGTCACAGTTGCAGTGATATTGAGAATCGATACAGCTCCCCTCTAACGCACAAGGACACGTGTGAGCGCCAGGCAGAGAACCTCCCCAGTAAGAGTGCATCTCATTGGTCCTTCCAACCCACCAGCTCAATGGGGTTCCATCTGGAAGACAATATAAGAAAGATGACACGTACTTTGCCCCGGCACCACCACCAGTCCAGTATAATTCCCTGTACTCAAGGTATGTGTGTGTGTGTGTGTGTGTGTGTGTGTCTGTGTGTGTGCAAATATACTTCAGAAGTTACATGTTACCCGTGCAACAAAGGTTGTGCTTCTCATCATTTCAATATCTGCGCTTAAATGATTCCCATCTATTTTCCTTTCATTAGAAAATGAATCGTTAACTTCTTTGTATGTGATATTACACACTCTCCATAAAAATAATATTCAAAACACAATTGCCATCAAAACAAAACCCAAAAAGATGAATCCGCTTGAGATGATAAAATTCTCATTGAAAAAGTTAATTGTCATACAGAAACACTGATCTATCTCATCACACTCACTGGAAATCAAATTTGGAAGGTTATGGTATTCCCGGTTAAGACTCAATATATTTTTTGGAGATACGTGGTTTTCTTGCATTGCTTAGCCTGGCTACTTACCTGGAAGCTAAAGAAACAACACCAATAGGTGTGCACACCTGAGGTGACTATTATGCTGAGAAACAAGGTGCCCCAGGTTACCCCCGACTCTCACTCACACAGATGTCCGGCACCATCTCTTCAGCACTGACGGGGATTAAAGGACAGACCTGGAGACTCCCTGAGTTCTGCAGAACCACGTGTGAAGACAAGACACGCTGCTGGGAGAGGAAACTGGGTGCATGTTACAGGAAACGCAAGACGACTAAAGAAGTAGCCGTGCCCATCATAAAAAGAGAAATGGGTGGAAGAGGACAAGTTGCAGCCATTCATGCTGCACAGATTGCAGCATGAAGAAAATGCAACTGGATTAATTCAAGCAGTTTCTCAAGTGTGCATGGTCACTCAGTGGAGTTCTTTCAATTTATAGCTTGTTATCATTGGGCTCTAAATTAGGATCTGGAACTTACCTCACCTCCTACCTTATTACAACTTAATTACAATTCATTCATATAAGATCCCTATATTCATTAACATTGCTTCAATCCACCAGCCACTCCAAAAGGAGCAAGAAATAGAAGAAAGCAATTCTGAGAAGTTATCAAGAAATAAATATCTAGAATCTCTTTTTTTTATCTAGAATCTCTTGACATCGTATTTGAAGCTTGTCATTAGGAAGCACAAGATATTTAGAAAAATTAATATTCTTTTCTGAAATACTACTTTGAGATTACTTCACCACTATACTTACATAGACTGAACAGCAAAAAATGCATTCGAATGATACACAAGGTGCTTATAGTTTATGGATAAGTGAAAGTAACGATAGTAATGTGATAAGGGATGGATCAGAGGATTTGGAAATGCTCTGTTATAAAGTACCAGGACTATCTGTCAGTGAAATGGGATAGTGTTATTTGAAAGCAGAGGTACATTAGTTATAAAGTATATTTCACACTCAAGGGCAATCACTTAAAATTTAAAAAGAAGTACAGTATATGCTAGGCAAAAAAATGGAATTACAGTAAATGCTCAGTTAAAACCAGAAAGAAAAAAAAAGGAGGAATTCAGAAAAGAAGAACACACAGACAGACAACTGCTGTGGTTTGAATATGGTTTGTTTCCCAAGAGTTCACATGTTAGCTGCTTGGCCCTGAGTGTGACAGTGTGAGAGGCAGTGTGGACCCTTAAGAAGAGGGACCTAATGGAGGCCCATAGGTCAATGGATGGTGCTCATAGAAGGGATCAAAGTAGTTCTCATGAGACTGAGTGGCAGTAAGAGCAAACCTGACCCCTGATTATCTTGCTCTCTCCCGCTCCCTTTCCCTCTGTCCCTGGCTTCCTGTTTGGGGATGTGACCTCGTGTCCCCCAAATACTTCCTACCACAATGCAACCTGCGGTGATGGGGTGCAGCCAAGAGGGCTTTCATCAGAGCCAAGCCAGGGCCCACATCACAGCACTGAACATCCAGCCGCCAGCCCCAACGCGCTGCACACACGAAGGTCCCTGAGGCGCCCTGGGGGTGTGTGTCGGGGGTGGGGAGATGCAGAATCAGGGTCCTGCTTCCCGGCTGCTGGGCCACGTCACAGTCTCGCAAATGAGCGGAGCGGAACCAGCAAAGACATAGCATCTCTGGGCTGCGGGTGTCCGCACGAGTGTGACAAAAGAAACGTCTTTTAGTTTTTAATTGACATTTGTATGATTGAGTTTGCGACGAATTTGGGGGGTTGGGTTTGTATAACCATGTAATTAGCCAGAACTCGGCCTCTAGGAGAAACTATTTTGGAAGAACTGATGATTAAATGTCTGTGCCATCATGTCTGAGAATATAAAATGTACACAATGATTTTCCACTTCTTAACACTATTTTTTGCATAGCAACACAAGAACAAGGCTAAAGTGTGAGTGTACATTTCTCCTTTAATCAATATTTTCCTGATCTGTGTGTGTGTGTCTATCTCTCTTACATAACTTTATAAAAGATGCGTTTTGGGATGATGTGACCTACATACTCAAGGAATAACCCAAGAAGTGACTCTATTAAAATAAAATGGGGTCGGCTCTCTACCAGTGAGCAAGCACCAAAGACTCATACCTTGAGTATCTAAGAGAACTATTCTGATAACCCTGACCCTCTGTTGGCCTGATGGCATAATTTCTGATATATTTCTGTCACCTTGATCGCACAGATTTGTTCTGATGAAATAAAACAAACAAACAACTCCACAGTCTTATAAGAGCAGAAACAGGGTCTAGAGATTTAGCTCAGTGGTTAGAGTGCTTGCCTTGCAAGCGCAAGGCCCTGAGTTTGATCCCCAGTGTGCACGCACGCACACACACACACACACACACACGCATAAAGAGCGGAAACACACTTTAGGTTCCTTACTATTCCCAGCAATGCCCTTCACAGCAGGCAGAGTAAAGCATTCCCCAGCTGCAGAGGCAGCAGGGACTCAGTGGAGAAGTTGCTTGAGGACACCCTGAATCTACTACATTGGTGCTATCTGGCCCTTTAACCCCTCAACAAGATATATTTAATAGAAAGCACATCTTAGGTAGGGATTTTCCAAACTGGAGACACTGGGAAGGATTTCTATGGATATATATTTCTAAGAATTACAAATCAAATCAGTGTAGTAGGTTTCACACTGAGAAATTACTCTCCCCTCACTACACTTCTCAGGATTTTAATGGTTGGTGTCAAATGTGCCTGAGACCAGATAACAGCCTTACTGCTGCTTGTAACCCTCCTAACTTGGAGAAAGCAGCAGAGGACAAAGAGGCCAGTAAGTGTGACTGGGAACAAACACAGGCCCACTCTCTGCGGGAGTGAAGGCACAATACAGAGGGGCAGCCTGCAGGAGAGAGCCTGAGGATCCGAAGAACTAAAGCGACTTAAAATTAAATGACCACAGCACTCCAGGTACTTACAAAGGAGGCCCCCAAGGCTCCTACAGCTATTATCTGCATTATTAGTTGTAAAACTAGATAATATTGTACTGGCTGTAAACAGTCTAGTCTCTGTACAGAGGCTTTTTCTAGGCGAGAAAGAGATGAGAGTTCAGTGATTCCTCTGTCATTAAGTACTTCCATAATCACTTTCACTAAGCCTTGATTTCTTCATCTTATAATGATGATGACCAAGATCCTTCCTGGTTGTGACCTTGGTTGAGTTCTTCGATTTTTGTTTTGATTTTTTGTGGTACTGAGGATTGAAGCCAGGGCCTTGTGCATGCTAGGCAAGCATGCTGCTATTGAGCCACACCTCCAGCCCTTAGAGTCCTTGGAGTTTTGCCAGAACTATTATATGGAAAAAATCCATTTGAAGAAGGTGAAGGATGCGAATGGCTAAATGGCTAATGCTAAACCACCCACAATTCACTCTGTTTCATTCAGGGAATTCGAGAGGTAATTATTATCTCTTGGCAGAACTTCAATGTTTCATTATCTTGGGCACAATGCTATGCAGGCAGCTTGGAATTTCCTGAACTTCCCCTGTTTAAGATTCTTTGACAAACTATGCTAAAGCATTTTGAATTTCTATGTACTTTCATTTATTTTCTGTTTTCTTTGTGTTTGTTGAGCCCTGTGGGCACTGACCAAATTTATGACACTTTAAAATCTTTTCTCAGCATATTAAATGAGAACTACTTATTCTTGATTTCTACTTTCCAGAGATTTAGAAAAGACAGATGATAGCAAATTTCTGAAAAAAATTATCTAAGAAGAATTTTCATGCAATCTTCTGTAATCAAACTGTTCATTTATAATAACATCTAAACGAGAATGGTTTATAATATCAAATAATCAAAATAATCAAATTTCTTTGATTACGAAAAATTATGTAACATTCAAATCACTAAATTATCTAAGACGTAATAAAATACTAGCATACATGTTATTGCTTAGTACTTTTAAAGAATTAAAGTTTTATGTTCATTGTGATGCAGGTAAACAGATATAAATGTGAGAAATATAGACACCACAGGACTGACCCGAGGCCAAAGACTAAATCTTGCCTATAATCCAACCCAGGTAAGCAAGGAATATGAAAATATTTTATTGACAACAAAATTAACAAATACATAAGAAATACTTCCACTGAATGTTATACAACTATCAAATTGTATGCTGCCAACTAGGTAAATTCCTTCTTGGTCTACTCTGGTCATCTATATAAGGAGCTGATGTGTAAATCTGAAGGTTATTAACATACCTGTCATATTGCAGTACACAAGAAATGGTCCCAGGGGCCCACTTCCATCTGCATCAATATAGTAAGGCCCAGAAGGGCTCCCTCTATACTTGTGGGCTTCGCAGGACTGCTCGTAGACAGCTGTAGAAGAACACTATGCATCAGAAACAGAATGAATCCCTTCACATTTTTTAATTAGTAGCTAAAAGTTTTCCAGTTTTGAATTACAGACACATGACACATATTACCCAACATCATTCTTATTAATTTGTGAAACATTATATCTGTTCAGGTAGATTTTAAAATTTCTATTTAACAAGGAGACAAAAATTACTAAATCAAGATTAATTTAAATGTTCAATGTTATCAGTAAATATCTGGTATATACAGTATTTCTATTTTGAGAAAGAAATAGTGTGTTGGTGGTTAAAAAATGAAGATGGGGGAGCTGGGGATTTAGCTCAGTGATTAGAGTGCTTGCCTTGCAAGCACAAGGGCCTGAGTTCGATCCCCGGCACCACAAAAAAAAAAAAAAAAAAAATGAAGATGGGTTTATAGTGGGAACGTGATAAAATCATCTTCAATAGTCTTTTGCCAGTGGCTAGGGACTGTGTTTTCTGTGTGTAAATGTTCTTTTTTGCTTTTAGGAAAAGAAGGGTAAAGATTCTGAAGCCTGGTGTAAAAGATTTGAAGAGTAATTTTAGGGAAAACTGTGAAACTGAATCTGACATGCTGTTGATGCATCACTCTCTGACAACTATATGTCAGAATTAAGTGCTATAATTAAAGATGAAACCTTCATTCTACTGGTAATAACTGAATAGCTGCAGTAAATTAATATTAGCCTATTTAAATAACTTGATATTATCCAACACATATGCTATAAATTATTTTTAAACAATACAGTATTTATACCCATTACTTACTTAAAAACCTACAAATGAGCAATTTTAAAAAATGAACTTTCAACTAGCAACTTCTCTTTGTTAAAAATAATTAAAGTTGATTAAAAAAAAGAATCCATATTTGCAAGTGACACATCAAGATAGTCCAATTTCAAAACAGTAAAGATTTTCATGAAAGATGTCCCTATATAATGGTAATTTGTTTTGTTTTGTTTTGTTGGGTTTTGGGGGCTTTTTTGGGGGGCTGCTGGGGATCGAACTCAGAGCCTTGTGCTTGCTAGGCGAGCGCTCTACCACCTGAGCTAAATCCCCAACCCCTGTGGTAATTTATTTAGATATAATTGACTATTTTCATCTGTGTAAGGAAATGTTTTACCAAGGTATGATATATCACTTCAGGCTAATGAACATCATTAATCTTCAGCATAAATTTAAAAGAAAGACCAGCAGAATAACATGTTGAACTACGGGGGGGGGCACATTTAAAGAAGCTAACGGATGCTAATGGCCACTGGGATAAGCTATGTGACTGATGCTAACCACAGTGGACCCTCTCCCAGGAGCCCTGCAGACAGCGTGCCTGCTACATGACTGATGCTAACCATGGTGCACCTTCTCACTGGAGCCCTACAGACCGGGTGTGCCCGCATCAGCCCCTTTTGGCATCTACACAGAGATGTAGAGATGAAATATAAGGACCAATAAGCCATATAGGAAAGGGAATGGGACATATTTATGCCATCATAAGACATACTTATATCGATGGAATTGTCTCCATTGACTTTTATAAGTATTTTAACTTTTTTTTTTTTTGACTTTTATAAGTATTGAAAAATGTTTTCCAACACTTAAGTCATGTCAAGGAAAAAAAATCAGAAAGGAGTAGCATTATCTTGGGGCACTTAAAATGGAGTCAGGAAGCCACTGTGTACAGATCTCAGACAGGTCTGAGCTAAAACTCTGAACGGGGCTGCAGACACCTCCTGCCCACCATGTGTGCTCACTGGGACACATGAACTGATCTTCTGTACAAAGGTCTCCCAGAGACTGCCGCTGTACCCGTCTCTTCCTCGCAAGACACCTTAACTTTCGCCAGCACCAGTCATAATTCCTACTAAGGAGTGATGGACTTTCCAACTCACTGTGGTTCAAAGCTGTAAATACAGCTGCTATTTAGGGAAACCTCCGAACACATTATTTTGGGGGGGGGCTGCTGGGGATCGAACTCAGGGCTTTGCACTTTCAGAACACATTTTCAAGATTGCCTGAATCTGTGTTTTCCTAGATTGAAATCTGCATAGCTCCCAAGAGATGGGATTTTTTTTTCCTTGACCAGACTGACTTTGCTCTTAGTTGACAGGCAAAACTCAAGGAAAGGCGTGGGAGTTATTTTTCTTTCATTTAACAAAATAGGAGATTTAAAGAACAGTTTCACTGAAAAGAAAATCTTAAATCTAAGCAAGCTTAAGGTAAATATGACCAAGTGTCAAACAAGAATTGTCCCACAGCAAATTGTCCAAATCAGTAATGTTGCTTTAAGAAACAGATGGAAACCTAAGTGGGATAGGTTGTTTTTCTGTCCTTCTTTACCTTTTTCCATTCGTATACCATATATTTATTTCAGTAAGCACACATACTTCTAAAAGTCTGGTAGGATTCACTCAAATTAGTAACCACTGTTACATTTGAGGTACAGGGTAGGGTTGGACACTGAGCAGATATGGAAGAGGGTAGCTAGAACTTTTGCTTCATGTGAATTGTTTGACTTTTTAAATGATAATATATAAGTGTATTCATTATAGGACAGTCCAAAACAAAAAGAGCCCAATTAGAACTAGGTTTAGCAGTCTGATCTCAGGGTTAGTGACTATGTCTTAGTGAAATTCCATCTTTACTGGTGGACATATTTGAAAACCACAATCACCAACTAAATCACTAAATTGAATTGAAATTTGAATACTGCTTTTTTCAATCTGATATTTTTCCCTCAGAGTGTTTTGGCATTATATTTCAATTACAGGGAATAACTACACTAACGTGTTAACCGGACTAACGTACTAAATACAATGTGTCAGAGATGGCACTTGAGATGGTGGCACAGATAAAGGCGTTATCAAGTAAAACATAGCATAAAGTTAGAAGATGTATAGCAATAAAAGATCTGGGCCTTGTATCAGCTCTGTGACATTATCAAGTCACTCAGCCTCTGGTTTCAGAGGCCACCCAAACCCTAGAAAAGTGGAACTGCTTTCAGGCCAGAAACCCTTCTAGCTCTAACTTTGTACTTGGTTTTTCAACCTGCAGCAGAGTTGGCCGTGGACAGTCTCCTCCCCTGACCAACTCTTGTGTGAAACCTCAGAGCTGGGAGAACAGGATTCTCCTCTAGCTTCATCTGCATGTGGAAGGTGGAGTTAAAGCAACCCACACCCTGCCTGCCTCCTTTTGTAAAACTCAAGTTAAACAAGTCAAATGGAGTTCTTACAAGGTTTAAATAGAACCTAAGTGTGAGTGAACAGAATGGAGAACTTCATATCTAACACCATTTCCTCAACTGGCTGCGTGGTTACAAAGATGCAGGGCTGTCAATTGTTCTTACGGAGAAGTTGTTCAGAAATGTCAGTAGAGATGCAGAAAGAAGAAACCTTAAAAATTAAAACAAATCATAGAAACAAGTCCTCTAATTTTACTTTCTTTTTACCCTTTGCTATATCTTATTCTATTCTATTTATCCTGCCACTGCTTACTAGTTTCTTTTTTCTACACTACTAATACCACATACTTCCATTAATGGCCTCAACAGCCTGGGACTAAATGAAGTGAAGCTCAGTGGTAGACACTTCCCTGGCCTGCACGAGGCCTGGCCTCAAAATCCAACCCAGCAGATGAAATAAATTTAAAGAGAAATCATAAAAATAAATAAATTGGCTCAAAAATAAACTAGAATTAATTAGGTGCTAAAACACTTATTCTGATACGTCTGCATGGTTGCAAATACGCAGATGGGTATAAAAAACTAGTGAAAAGGAAATGACAAGAGAAGTATAAAGATACGGAAAGGACAACAGGCGTGAGGCTTACAGGAATGGCAGGTGGCGCCAGTGTAACCCGTGCCATGGCAGTCACAGGAGAAGGCGTCCCAGGACTGGGAACACTCACCCCCATGCTCACAGTAGCTGGGCAGACACCTACAAGAAAGCAGACACAACCGCTACTCCTTGTGGTCAATTACCATAAAGCGAGTGTCTCTTTTACTAGAAACAAACGAAAGTGAAATTACAGCATACACAAGAAAATTCCACATGATCAATGATTACTGTTTACCACCCAAATTGTCTGATAAATTTTTTTTTTCTTTTTTTGGTGCCGAGGATCAAACTCAGGGCCTTGAGCTTCCAAGGCAAACACTCTAACCACTTAGCTAAATCCCCAGCCCCGTAATGGTACCTTTTTAAAAATACATTTGTTAGCATGTAGCTGATTATTATGTACCTGTGACAGCTGAGTTTTTAGCGTACTCGGCTTTTTTTCTTTTTGGTCCGTGTGACAAAATACGAACTTAACACGAGTCTAGCGTAGTCAGTTGCATACATAAAATCATAAAATTTTCGACACTCAATTACTACATTGTGGAGACTTTTCAAAGAAAGGGAGGTGGAGAGGGAGCTAGAGTGGGGAGAAGGATCCTCGGTCATATATGTAGCAACATATGAAGCGTGATTGACAATTATGGCGACTGTTTAAATTTTTAAAAGTTGATTATAGTAAAGGACATATTGCCAGTCATCCTCCTCGTTTTCAATACACTTATCCTACTGTCCTTTCTGCTTTCTGAAGCAGTTCCCAGAAGTTCTCTTTTGTATCTTTAGTTGTGCTGTTGTAGCTGCCTGGATATCCTGAATCAATTCAAAATGTTTACCTTTCACCGTCATCTCGACTTTGGGGAAGGACCAGAAGTTGCATGGTGCCAGGTGCCAGATCCAGAGAATAAGGTGGATAAAGACACCATGCTGGTTTTATGAGCCTGCCTTTCCACTAGATGGCACTTGGCACCAGCCCTCACTGTATTTTTGATCAGACCTCCTGAAGACACTATCTAGTAGAAGATATTAAGTTCTAA
The DNA here is from genome assembly GCA_004026905.1 of Hystrix cristata. Classification (NCBI taxonomy): domain Eukaryota; kingdom Metazoa; phylum Chordata; class Mammalia; order Rodentia; family Hystricidae; genus Hystrix; species Hystrix cristata. Next base: position 133,752 of record PVJO010000466.1, on the reverse strand, counting down.
AAGTTCCTCCATATGTAGATAAAAATTTTTAACCTGTAATATTAATTAACCTGTAACTACTAATTAACTTGTTAGTGGTATTGCTTCTCGGCCTTTTGGCTAAGATCAAGCATAATTTGTTAGTGGTGATCAATTTTACAAAATACCGAGTTTCAATGGTATTTCCGTAAATGCATTCACTTTGATTATATTCATCCGCTATATCCCTCCCTTACACCTCCTCTCCCTTCCCCTCATTCTCTTCCTCTTGTCTAATAATAATCTCTCTTCTACATTTATGTCATCCTTTTTAGATTCTACATGCTAGGGAAAACACTCAACACATATCTTTAGGACTCTGGCTTATTTTGCTTAATTAAACTTTAGTTTAATTTTAACTGACTTTATTTAAGTCTGTAATTGTATAGACTTATAGGTACAGTGTGATGTTTTGACGCATGCATATACTGTGCAATGATCAGCATCATTCATCTGCTGACAGCAGGTGCCAAGGGAAAGGCACTAAGGCCATCACACTCGGAAACACTATTCTTCCCGGAATGATCAAGTCATTATTCTCAGCCAGAATCGTTCGAGAGATAAAGCACAACTAACAGTACAAACTTAATTTTTAAAGATTAAAATGTTTTTCTTCTGTCATTGTACACACATCTTCACCAATCTCCGGGGTTCAAATTTTTCTAGAAAGAGATTATTTCTTATTTTCTCTGTAGAAGAGATGATATCGGTGGCTGCTGCAAATTAAAAGAGGAGGAAACTCTGTGATTCCCTGCGCCCCAAAATATCACCCACCTGTAGGGGCGTGTTGGCAAAACCTGGCTTGGTGACAATGAACCCCGAAACTGGGATCATTTTAAGTTAAAATTCCTAATACAATACCATCATTTCAAAAATGCTATTTATACAACTAAAGATGCAGTTTTCAAAATCTCACTGTAAATATGACTATTTCATTCTTTGAACAAAGATAACAGAATGAGAGAGAGAATGCAATGTGACGGGGAGGGGGGTACTGGGAATTGAATCCACGGCCTTTGCACTGAGCCACATCTCTAGATTTTTTAATTTATTTCTTATTGGAGAATGGCATTATTTTTTTCTTACTGTATGATTTTTAGCTTCGAAGATAGAGCATGCTGAGGTGACCGGAGATGGCCCCTACCTGTCCACGATGCCGCAGGAGTCTATCTGGAGATCGTTGAAACTTCCCAGCGCCCCCTGCTGTACCGAGATGAGATCTATCGCTGTGTTGCCGATGGAGATGAGCCTCAGGCAGCCCTGAAACCCTCCCAGGAGACTTTCACACCCAGCGCCAGAGCTGCTGTTGGGACAGCCTGAATGTGGAGACACATGGGCAAAATATAACTATTCCGCAATATTTTTTATACGAAGACTGTTGCTTCCCCTTGTTTACAGAGTCTTGGAAAATAAACGTTGACATGATGTGACCCAGCTAGAAGGTGATAAGGACACAAGTAAACATCGATCAAATGTCAGATAATACTTGTAATTCAGAGATTTTAAAATGGGGGGAGTAAGATTTAAGATTCCTGTAACTGGAATTATGGCACATCCAAGTGAAGAAAAATTGGACTGTTTACAATCTCATCTAAAAAATAATACAGTCTAGCATCATGTAATACATGTGAGAGACATTAAAATGGAGGTGACCGGCTTTCAAGTTATATTACAAAGCTACAGTAATATAAGACAGCATGGTATATTGAAATCAGTGGAACAGAACAGAGGATGCAAAAATAAGCCGAGGCACACTCAGCCATCTGCTTTTTGGTAATAGGGCCAAAAACATACATTAGCAGAAAGATAACCTCCTTAACAAGTGGTGCTAGGAAAACTGGCTTTCCATATACAGATGATTGAGTCTACACCCATATCTCTCACCATGTACCAAAATAAAATCGAAGTGGATCAAAGACTAAATATAAAAAGAGAAACACTTAGTCTGCTGGAAAATAAAACTCTTAAAGACATAGACATAGACAAGAACTTTGAGAACAGAATCTCAACTGCACAAGAAGTAACATCAAGAATCAACAAATGGAGTTATATCAAATTTAAAAACTGCAGTACAACAAAAGGAAACAGAGTGAAAAGACAACCTACAGGATAGGACAAATTTTTGTCAGCTACTCCTCGAATAGAGGACTAATATCTAGAATATATATTTTAAAAACCTCATAAAATAGAAATAAAAGACCCCAAAATAAAAGGCCCAGTCCAAAAAATGGGCAAGTGAAATGAATAGACACTTCTCAGAAAAAGTACAAATGGCCAATAAATATATGAAAAAAAAAGTTAATTTGCATGTCTCTGTCAGAGACATGCAAATTAAAATAACACTGAGATCCCATCTTACTCCAGAAAGAATGGCTACCATCAAGAAATCAAACAATAACAAATGCTCCCAAGGCTGCAAGGAAAAGGGAACCCTGCTCTATTGTTGGTAGGAATGCAAACTAGTACAACCACTAAAGAAATCAGTGTGGAGGTTCCTCAAAAAACTAAAAATAGAAACCCCACTCCACCCAGCTATTCCCCTGTAGTTATCTTCCCAAAAGAGTTAAAAGACATCATACGACAGTGATACAAGCATACCCATGTTTACAGAAGCACAACTCATAACAGCTAAATTTTGGAAGTGGCATATATGCCAATCAACAGATGAATAGAAAATAAAAGTAGAAAGTGTAGTATTTATACACAATGGAGTGTTACTGTGCCATCCAGAAAAATAACATTTAGTCATTTGTAGAAAAATGAATGCACCTTGAGACCATAATGTTAAGTGACATAAACCAGACACATGAGCTTAAATATCCCATGGCTTCTCTTATACAAGAAGTCCGAAGTATAAATAATTTAAAGAGCAAAATAAAAGATAGATAATAGGGCACAGTGAGGTAGATCTTTTGTAAGTGGGAACAGAAGCAAGAGATGGAGGAATATGGTGGGAAAGTGGAAAGAATTAAGATGTGCTGTGTACATGTACCAACTCCTCATGATGGGTGGAATCATTATGTGCTGCAAACATGCACTAATAAAAATTTTTAAAAATGTAAAAGGAAGTGAAAATAAAATAACTTCACCATAGCCCATATTTCATTTAGGAGATCGTGGATTTAGGAAGCATGAAAAACACTACATTAAAAATGTAGCTGGGGTTGGAAAAAAAAAATGTAGTTGGATTTTCATACATATCTAAAACATATTAAATATCTTCTCTGTGTTTTTGTGTGTCATGATGTGTATGTAATTTGAGAATAATTAAATAATCTTTTATATTGATTGGATGCAAACATTTAGACTGGCTTTCCTAGTGATAATTTTTTAAAAGTAGATACTGTAATCACATATATGACCAAAGACTGTATTATAATGTGAAGAACACAAAAAGTAACACAAACCAATATGTGTTAGGGTCTGTAATGATACATTATAAAAAGTAACAGGAAAGCATTTTCCATGATTAAAAATCAAAACAGACTTGGATATTTCCATTATATGTTAAATATTAAGTCTCACCTATCAACTAGCTTCACCTAAGACAAAAATGGCAATTCCTCGCCACAATTTCCCTTGATTGTATGGGCTTTTCAGAAGAGCAACACTTTCAGAAGAATAATGAGCAGAAAGAATCAAACAAACAAACAAACAAAAGAATAATGACCAAGAGCATGACACTGATAAAAATTTTGCACTATTTCCTGCACATTAATCCCAGCAAACAGGAAATGAGCCTGCCCACTGAGCTACACTACATGATCCTAGTAATGGAATTTTTATTTTTGTGCTGCCCAAAGAATAAGAAAAAAATGAAAATGTACACCACAGTTAAGGACAGGGAAAACAATAATTATAAAATGGCTGTTTGAAGATAACTGCAGAATAAAATAATAAAGTATTTATCTAAATAATGATCTGCAAATGTTTTCTGTAGAAGACCAGAGAGTTAATGCTTAAGGCTGTGGATTATAATATTTTCACTGCTCAATTTTGTTTCAACCCTTTAAAAATATTAAACAATTCTTCAGGTAGGCCTGTATAAAATGTCATTGGCCATAGTCTATCTCCAATCTAAATAAGTATTAATTCTAATATACCAATATGAATGAAACATCTCATTTCATGATGACCTAATGCCAAAGATAACATATATTGAATAATTTAGTCTTATATTATGAAATTTAGTTTTTGAAAAAAATTTATTTGCCTTTTTCCGAGAAAGTTTGTTTATGTTGATTTCACAACCACTGGTTCAAGTTTGTGGGATACAACTTCTTATTTTTTCAACTTTTAAAATATTAGTTATTAAAGAATGATGGTAGAACTTATGTGTTTTTCATTAAGTTCTCTTTGATCTGATAGTGTTAATCCCTAGTGCAATTTCAGAGACCAGGTATTGAAGATTTCTGTCAATGCAATGCTCAACATTCAAGAAGAATTCAGATCATGGACTGTCTTGTGTACTAAAGTGGATAATGAGTATCAACTTCACTGAAGGCCATTCCTATGTGAATCTGTTTCTAGCCCTGTGTATCAGTTCAACTTAACAATCCCCTTATACTACTAAAAATGATGTTTAGGTCCAGTTCAATAGGCGTGCATAAGGAAAATGCAAAATTCACTCAAAAATATATTCAGATAATTATAAAAGTAAATTTTAGAGTATTAATTTTGTAAAACGTAAAAGCAGGAAGAAAATTGCCTAATAATAGTAGAATTGGATTCTAGAACTGATAAAATATATTATACTCCCTAGTACCCCACTAAAAAAAAGAGGGGCTGGGGATTTAGTTCAAGTGGTAGAGCACTAGCCTAGCAAGTGCAAGGTCCTGAGTTCTTAGTTCGATCCCCAGCACCCCCAAATATATATATATATATTATACTCATATAATGGAATATATATATATTCTTTTGAAAGATAATAGTAATATTTCCTAAATATATATAGATAATCTGCTTCACAGTAAAAATGAATAAATTGTAATATGAATAAAAATAACATTAGCACATATACATATTTGGAAATATGCTCCTTTTTTCTAAATTTTTTTACCAAGAACATGTATTGGTACTTGTATATATAATGATCATATGTTCCCCCACCCTTCCCTATTTGCAGCAGGTTTATTTGCATTTTTCCATTTTTCACCTTTCTTCTTTCTTTTCTTTTCCTCTTCCTTCTTTTCTTTTTCCCTTCCTTCTTTTCCCCCTTCTCCCTATCTAGTTCTCCTGGAAATATGCTCTTGAATGGATGGGCATTATTAAATTTCACATGCAGAATGTTAAACCATGAGTGGTAATACTATATTCATCATTTGACAAGTAATTTTCTATAGTTAATTTTATTTGGTACCACTTAAATATGTGTATAGCACTCTTTTTCTTACCCCTCTTTGTGCTTCCTAAATCTTTGCTCTTGAAATAACAGCCCTTGATATGACTTACTGGCACACAAAGTAATTTGTCTTCAGGGTTATTATAAAATCTATCATATGTAGCAAACATCCTAAATCAACTTTGGTCAGATGTGTGTTTCTCGGTACATGAGGGAAGATGATCAGAGCTTTGAAGGGTGACAGTCGCCTCCATTTTAACGCTTGCTCCGTGAAAACTTTGCTCTGGAGACTGTCAAGGTCCAGTCAATGGGACGCATCACTTGTGTGCGTATTACCGTCAGTGTAAGAGTAAGGACTTTCCACATGACCGTCCCGGGGATGAAGATGTATCACTTCTTCACAACCTCCCTTTTCTAGGCTCTCTCTCTAAGACTAACGCTTCCCAGTTGTTCTCTATCAGTGAGCTAGCAAACAGTCTATTTATTATTATCCAGAGAAGGGTGATGTGCTATTGATTTATTAAAATGCTCCACTGCATTACCCCTTGGCGAGAAAGGGAAGTTGCAATAACTGTTGAACTACTGGGCAAAATAAGGCCTTTTTTTGGATGCAAAAAAATCCATAAAATTTTCCAGAGGACCCAGTGCTCTGGTGAGCGCCTGCACAGTGCTATAAAGGCAGCAAATAAAACGGGGGGGGGGATTAACAATGATCAATTAGCACTGATATCATTCTGTATAGAACATGATGGCAGGAAGTGAAATGTGTGGCCTGCTCAAAAGCCGTCCCTAGATATGACCTAATAGACATGTGTTTCCGTTCACAATTCAACAATCTTTTCTCATCATTCCCATTAAAAATAATGAGATCTGGCACGGTGACTCTAGTTAATGACACTGTATTATTTGCTTGAAATTTGATAAAAGAGCAAATTTTAAGGATCCTCAATTGCCTCTGTACACAAAAGGTCACTGTGTAGTGTGACAAATGTCTTAATTAATTTGGCTGTGTTACTAGTACGCATTATAAATCCACATTAAGTAATCGTGCTGTACATCTTAAAATATAATTTTTGCCAATTAAATAATTTAAAATACAAATTTAAAAATAAGGGGATGGATGGCAGGGTGGGAGTGGCAGGTTGGTAGGGCCTGGGTCAGACTCAGGCCTGAGTGGGACTCTCTCTACTCCACACGGCAGTGTGTAGGGAGCCTGGGACGGCTCTACTCTGCAGGGGACTGCGCCCATTCGCCCCTCTATGTGGTGTCTCTCTGGACACCTTCCCAGTGTCTTCCCTCTTTATAAAGATGCCAGTCACATTGGGTTGGAACCGTAAGGCTTCATTTATTTAATTCAGAAAGTTTTGTTAATTTTTAATTGGCACATAGCATTTGTACATTTATGCAGTACAATGTGATGTTCTGTTTCATAAATACATTGGGTAGTGATAACCTCAGAGTGCACAGCATATCCATCACCTTACACTTTAATCATTTTCTTATGGTGAGTTTATTTAAAACTCTCTCTGTGTTAACTACTTCGAGCAATACAATGTACTGTTATTAGCTCTATCCACCTCCATGTCATGGAGCACCAGAACTGCTCTCCCATCTACCTGCAACATGGGACCCTTGAGCAATCTCTCCCCACCTCCCCATCCCCCTCTCTCCAGCCCGTGTGTCCATTATTCCACACTCGACTCTATGGGATCAACCTTTTTAGATTGCACGCATGAGTGAGCTCGTGTGGTATTTTTGTCTTTATGTTCCCTTAACATAGTGTCCTGCAGGTTCATCCATGCCTTTCACAAAGGACAGAATTTATGCTTTTTATGGCTAAATAGTATATTGTTGTGTATCTATCGTATTTTCCCTCTCCATTTGTATGCTGATGGACATTTAGGCGGATTCCATGTTCAGGCTACTGTGAATAGTGTGTGATGAACACGGAGTGCAGGTATCAGACATGCTAATTTTATTTCCTTGGGATTATGTACCCAGTAGGGGGATTACTGCATTGTACGGCAGTCCTAGTCTTAATTTTTTTTTTTTTTTTTTTTAGAAACTGCCATACTGTCATTCATAAAGGCTGTACTAATTTACATCCCCACCAGCGGCGTGTAACCTTCTCCACATCCTCATCAGTAAGGACCCTATTTCCAAACAAGGTCACATTCTAAATACGTTTGAGTTTTAGGGGAAATAATTCATCTCTGAACCAAGTACAATATTACCCGTGCACAAACCTACTTCGGGGTCGTTGCCACGTTCCTATTTCAAAGAGGTTCTTGATACTTCTCATACTTTGAGAATAGCGATCATGGAATCTGTAGGGTATCTGTGTTTGTATGGTCTGGGCCAGCCTTAGTATTTCTATCCCTTTGTTTGATATGTAGTTCATGATCATGTATGTTACTTTAGCTCTGAGACCGCATGTAATCTAGACAAGAAAACATGAAAAATTGTCTCTGGCACTTTGCCTTTCTGTAGAAAGCTTGTACTTACGTGACTCTTTTTTAGCACAGTCTCAGGGTATCTCTAGAGAACTTTTCTCACTTGGCCATTGCCCGGGTGTTTGAACTCAATCAGAATGCAGGTAAATGAACATTCGGATGGAGGTTGGGCAGCGCATCTGTTTCTTATTGTTGATATAACAAATTACTACAAACTCAGAGGCATCAAACAACCTCATTCATCATCTCGGATTAGAAGTTCAGGTAGACAGGACTGATTATTCTGTTTAGAGTCTCGCAAGGGCAAAATCAAGGTGACAGTCAGTCTGGGATCTTAAATGGAAGATCTGAGATAAAACGAACTTCCAGGAGTATCCAGGGATTTGGAGAATTCAGTCTTCCGCGCTGGCAGGAAGGAGGCCGTGCTCAGCCCCTTCGGGCTGTCTGCCTTCCTGGGCTCATTGCCAGTCCATCTTCCAGGCCGGTGACAGTGAAAACATTCTCCTGCTGCTAAGCTCCCCACCTGCCCCTCCGCCACTCCTCTTTTGTGTGTCTCTCTGCCTCCGAGAAGAGTCAAATCCTGTAAATGCTCATGTTTACAGTGCACTCAACCTGATAATACAGGCTCTTTTCCCAATACTAATGCATATGACCTTCATTATACTGCAAAGTCCTTTATTCAAAGGTTCCAGGTTTCAGGTTCCAGGGATTAAAACATCTTCTGGAGTCATTTTGCCTACCACAGAATATCACACATTCCTTTGTGAAAGAGTTTGCTTTCATATATTTGTGTTTAGCGGCATTATCAAGTATTTTCTCAAGAAAATGGGAATGGGGCTGGGGATTTAGCTCAGTGATTAGAGTGCTTGCCTTGCAAGCACAAGGGCCTGAGTTCGATCCCCGGCACCACAAAAAAAAAAAAAAAAAAAAAAAAGAAAATGGGAATGTACACTAATATAGATTCTTCAAAAGTATCATGTTCCACATTTCCCCTTGTTTATTTCGGTTTCTTTCTGAACCTCTTCCACATGGGTGAGGAGCCGTAGAAACAAAGCTGGGTGGATCCAACTCCATTATGTGTTTCTATCATAAAGATTTTAGCTCTCATTCCAATAAAGAACATTCCTGCTCTGTTCATTGTTCCTTTGTACTTGGTTTAGAAAAATTTCAGTAGAGATAATTATTTGTCAGTATGCATATGAGCAGACATAAAAGGCCTTTTGTAACTCAGAAATCCTTAATTCAACATCACCCCCGGGAAACGTAATTTCTCAGATCACTAACAATTTTGGAAAAGTTATTGTTCCTAAAGCTAGCTTTGCTCTGTGGAAAAAATTGGCATGCAAAGCCACTCATTCTCTCTCTCTCTCTCTCTCTCTCTCTCTCTCTCTCTCTCTCTCAATCCCTCCCTCTCTCCCTTTCTCTAACTCTACATTACCATCCATTCAACATAAATCAAGTCAACTTCTTGAAACCTTAAAAATCTTAAGCTCTCCAGTTTCACTTTGAGTCTCCCTAGAGGAGAACACCGTCTAACTAGATATATAAGTGTACAATCATTAAAAAGCAAACTGAGGCACAATAAACTTTGAAGAATTTACTTGAGCTACCCTGATTCATGAATGGTGCTGTCCAAATGGTGCAAGGGCTCCACCAAGAGAATGGAAAGAGGGGGGTCGCTTTTATAGGGCAAAAGCAGAGTAAAGCAAGAAAAAAATAAGACAAAGAAAAATATGTAATTGGTTACCTTTAGCTATAATTACACAATTGCCTTCTTAGATGTGTTCTGCAGGAAATTCCTTCGCTCTATTCATTATCTGGTAGCTTCTGACTGATTTGTTTCAAGTTTCATTTTTCTTTAATATAGGCATTCGGAAGCAATAGTTCAAGTTCAGCTTCTGTTTGCAAATCAAGCAAGCTCAGGTGCGTTTATGAGGTCAAACTGCTGTCTGCTCAGGGATTTGGGAGGACATTTTAATTTGCTTGAACAATGTAAATGCACACTGTGCAGCAAGGAACAGCTCAGGGAAGCCTTTGAATATGTGAGGTCGTATACTTGGAAATGAGCATATTCATGTGAAACACCACAAAAAATGATGAGGCAGAAGGCAATGTATAGACTGGCATCCAAAAGGTGGTTTTCTGCTGTAAATAGGGAAGGAGGGAACAGAAGGGAGGGCTGGGGAAGAGGGCAAAAACCAAGATACATCATGTACAGGTACAACATAACTGTGATGAATGTGATCATTATGTGTACAATGTACCAATACATGCTCTTGGTTAAAAATTAAAAGAAAAAACCAAAATGTTGGTTTTTTACTAGATCTATATTTCCACTTATATACGATTTTTCATTATGTTAAAGAAGAAGGCCGAGTTGGAGTTATAGCTGAATGTTACAGCACTAGACTACTATGTGTGAGGCCCTGAGTTCCACCCTAAGCAGTACACGCACATACATGTGCACACACACAAGCACACACACACACAGACGTACATGTACATTCACACAGAAAGAAAGGAGGGGTATATTGTGATTTCCAGTAAAAATTATCCCTAACTGAATTACTTAAGTGACACGTGAATGTGTAGGTTTTCACTAAGTGTGTAGTGAAAAGTGGCTGTCTGTATGGAAAATCATCGAATTTCCTATGTAATAGGAAACGTGTTCTCTTCTCCATGTGGTGAGATGGAACAGTAAGAATGCACGTTAGTGTACAGGTGTCTGTGCTCTGTTGTGATGTGTTTCCTCACATGAATGTCTAACTTTGTTTCCTAAGTACATAAGTCCCACTTTGGACTCCAAAGTGTCTCACAGAAGCATTCCAGGATCCATGGCAGGCTTTTGTTATTAGTGTTTTGGTTCTTCTAACAAAATTGCCAAATTTTCAAAAAAATCAGCCCATTTCCATTTCTTTAGCCCTATCAGTTGTCTTGGTCAGTTCGGGCTGAATACCACAGGCTGAAACGTCTCATCACTAACAATTTTAGAGAAGTGTGATGATTGATTGATTGTGTCAACTTGTAAGAGAAGCTTAACTAAATTGGTTTAGCAATTCTACACCCCAGGGTGCAGAAGATCCACCCTAGGGTGGCCCATTCTCTGGATGGTATAAAGGGGAAATGAGGAGGAATCTAGCCCGGCCGGTTTCCTTGGGATCGGTTTCGCTTCCTTTAGAGGAGCTCCAGAACTTCACCTGGATACTTCGGACCTCTAGACCTTCGCCTGGACCCTTCAGACCTTCGCCTGGATCCTTCGGGCCTCCAGACCTTCGCCTAGATCCTTTGGACCTCCAGACCTTCGGCTGGGCCCTCCGGATCTCCAGCTTACAGACGGACCCTCTGCACGCTTCCACACCTGACTCGTAAGAAGCCCGAGGAAGCCAATTCGTAAGCTCTTAAATATTCATATATCTACCATTGTATCTGTTCCTCTAGAGAATACTGACTAATACAGGAAGTTATTATTCCTAAAGCTTAAACAGCACACGTCTATCACAGCTGTGGAGGCAGGAAGGTACAGGACAAGGTCCAATCTCCTCAGGGAGATTTGGGTTCTGGTGAGAGTCTGCTTCCTGACTCATAAATGGCCAGCCACCTTCTTGCTGCGTCCTCACAGAGCAGAAAGAGGAGTAGAGAGTTTCTTGGGTTCTGGTTTATAAAGGCACTAATCCCACTGAGAAGGGCTCCACCTCATGATTGTTAGGTCATGGAGGCAGCAACACTCTCCAAAGGCTCCTGATACCATCGCCTTAGGAGCCAGGTTTTTAACACATAAATTTTAAGAGGATGCGAAAATTCAGTCCTTTGTTTTTCTTTTCTGTTTTTATTTTTTATCAGTCTTTTCTGCCAATGTAACATCAGTTTTTACCATAGATTCATTTAATATGCTTATCTAGTATTAATTCTTTTTTATTATCTCCAATGTCTGCAAAATTCTTTACAGTCACTTTGATACTTCCTATTACTCTCTTCCTTCCTTTTTTGGGTGGGGGGTGTGTGCGTGCTGGCAATGGAACTCAGGGCTTTGCCTTGTGCTTGCCAGGCAAGCGTTCTACCGCTGGGCTAAATCCCCAGCCCTTCTCTCCCTATTTTAAAAAATGTCTATGTATCTATAAATTGAGCTGTGTAGTAATGATTCAGTTACATAGATTAAAATGTATAAATAAGTTTTTATCTAAGTCAGTGACTTAAGCCAACATGATTTGCTTTCACTTTTATAAGTTAAAGTGTTAAATACTTAAAATATCTACTACACAGATTTAATTATGACATACAACTTTAAAAATTCCACTTATTTCTGGTTTATTATGTGTAGCCAAAATGTATTTTCTTGCAATGTTGAGTGGAATTACTAAGCTATTCAAACAGCAAGTAAACTTTCCGTGGCTATTTATATTTGTATTGGAACAATGAAACTTTCCATATTCATTAAAAACTCAAAGATAATTACTTCATAAAAGGAGACAAATCACTTCTTAGTATTAATTTAAATTTTGCCAGAGACCCAATGAAGATGGCAAGAGTCCCCCGTCGTGTGGTGGAGTGGCCCTCACTCACCTCCAAAGCGATAGGAGCTGCCTGGTATGATTGGCATGGTCACCAGGGGCCGCACGGGCGCCTCACCATCCACCACCACACTCAGGAGCCTTGATTTCGCAGAGAAGGACACGGAATGCCATTGCCCATCATTTAGTCCAGCACCTGAAAGACAGAACGTCAATCGAGGACAGCTATGAACTTTGGACAAACTCGAAAATAATTTTTCAGATCACTAAATTGCCAAGTATTTATGGGTTTCTACACTACTGAGGAGAAAACTACCACTTTTAGTGAAGGAGTTCATTTGTTATGACAATAACCGTGACTGAAAATATTACTCTTTCTAAAGAATTTAAAGAATCCAATAATGTGTTTAAAGTAGCAACTAAAATTTAATTATCAAATATACATGTCAGAAATCTTTATCAATGGGATTATAAAATGCAGTATACTTCAGTTTTCCGATACATAATTTACTTACTTCACTGAATCTAATAAAAAGAAACATTTTCAAAGAATCAAGAAATGATAGAGTTGAACCAAGAATATTTGTGAAAGGGGGAAAAAAATTCACTGAACGTCCCATGTGGGCACCCATTCAGGTAAATGCACATTTACTGTCTGAGCTATTTCACAGTTCTGTAAATTGCAGAAAACTAATATGATGCAAAATTAGTTTTGTCCATACAAATGCAAATTATTGTGCCTGTGAGATACGTGTATTTGGTTATTGGTTCATTTCATATCTGTTAATAAACTCATTTTGGCACTCTTTATCCGCCAATATATGTGATATTGTGAATTTGCCTTTGAACCAATTCTAACATCTTACCGGTTTCTTCATTATCAATGAGTTAAGTAGAATCTTTAGCATATGTTCATGTGTTCTCTGAATGAACACATTACAATTATAGGTATAATTGTATCTTCTTTTAAACATCCCCTTATTTAATATTTGATTTAAAATGCTTGAGAAATAACTAGAGGTATACTTTCTATATAAGTACACTATTTTTATGTATTTATAGTCACATGCATATTATTCTGTTATTCTTAATATTACCTGTGCAATTAATCTTTGAAAATGACATGGAAGCATAATGAACTTTCCTGGATGATAAGTTAAAAGTTAAAGTCTTTAAAATCACTAGGGGTATTCTATATTTTCTTTCATCTGGTAATATGTCAAAGATACACATCAAAAATGGATTAAAAATAAAATTAGCCTATTAAATTAACATTGTGGCGGTATTTAAAATTAGGTCAAGATCTTCAGGAATCAACTTGATCACAATAAACTCTAGATTAATGGGAATTTTTATATAAATTTAACATTTTAGGTAATAGTCTTAGGAAGCCTGCTAATTAGTAAAAGGAATCTATGCTCAATTAACGTTAATATTTCAGTTTTCCCTTTTAGCCCTCCAGCCATATGTGCAGCAGAAACAGAAATAAGTGAGGGGAATGTGTAAGGGAAACACTACTTTGAGAGAGATTAGCCAGGATTAAAAAATATCTTTGACATAAAAGCAGCACTGTCCAAACACAATGTCTGGGATTATTCGATTCCATGATCTCTGTGCCTTTCACCCTCTTTGGGTTGTTTTACCACTCTATAAATTGTAGAAAAGTCAAAGCACCCACATTGTCATTGTCCACAGACATTCGAGTGAATTTTAGTTGGAGGGAATATAACCAAAGGGGGCTTCTTGTCCCATCTGCCCCCTAACCCCATCCCAGGGGCTAAACTTGTTGTATATCATATGTAAATTCACTCTTGTCTACTGCTTACTTCTCTGATTCTCCAGATTCTCCTTTTAATTTTCAATAACATATTACTGGTTCCCTCATTGATGAATTAAACAAAATCTTAGACATGTTCTTTTTATAATTGTACAAAGTCTTGTATGCCCTCATTAAAAATACGTTTAACATATGAAAGTACATCTTTGTACAGGTGATTTTTAAATATCGTTTAGCGTCCAAATAATTTTTTTCTTTTTTTCTTTCTGTGAGAACTGGCCATTGGCTATAGTTTATACCCAAGGAAATCAGATGCAGTGTCTCTATAAATACTTTAATGACAATTTATTAAATTAGTCAATTGTCCAGAGCCTAGACAATATTTTAAACATGTTTTCATATAAAGGTAATCTGGTTAAGAATGAAGGCATTTTAAATTCAGAGGAAAAAGATCACTCTCACAAACCCACGAGCTGAAGCAGAATGTTGATGCTATTTAAGAACTTTTAATGGGGCTGGAGATTGAGCTCAGTGGTAGAGTGCTTGCCTAGCAAGCGCAAGGCCCTGAGTTCAATCCCCAGCATCCACCCCCCAAGAACTTTTATTCTATTTAATTCTAGGTATTGTGCAAACCAGAACTGGAGAAAGTGCTTGTTCAGAACTTCACTGCGTCTAGAATATATACAACATGTTAGAGATACAGTTTAATCACTGTAGGAAAAAAGTGGACAGTCTTTGAAACAGACAAAAGAGATTACTGAATACCTTGCCAATGGACGGACAAATTTGATTTTATAAATCTATAAAACCTTATCTTGGATGAGGTTATTTTACAACCATGTATAGATAGAAATTAATTTGCAGAAAACTGTGATGCACTTGTCTATAGATGTACACTGTACAGGGAAAGAACAATTGATTTCTCTCTGCCTGTGGATATTGGCAAGTTTTTCTAGGTTTGCATTTATTTGTCATTTCATTTCAACACTCTTTCTCTGATTATAAATGTGTAGTACTTAAGAGTTCTTTTTTTAAATGGCTGGACTTATTTTTTGAACTGAACTTAATTTTTATTCAAATTTAAAAAGCAAATATGCAAACAAAAATCTTCCTTGCTGGCAGACGTTCACTCATTCTCCTTTTTCTTTTCTTAGAATATTTCTGCAAGAAAACTTGGAGTTGTCAATTCTTTCTCTGCCTCTTCAGCTGCATATACATCTTTTCAAAACATTTAATTTTAAAATAACTTTTTAAAAACTTTGTAAAAAATTTATTTAACCTCTTTTTTGTTCTATAACCCAGGGACATTTCCCTTGAAGACTGCGCCTGTCTCTGTGGGTGTTTAAATCAGGTGCTAGCTCCAACTTGTGATTACCTGTTTGTTTAAGAGATACAGGGAGTTTTAGTTTTCTGGCTTTTTTTTTTTTTTAAAAAGAGATGAGTTATTACAAATATCCTCCCCAACTACCCAGTGAATTTAGGATGGATCATGTGTAGCAAATGGCGCTGTGAAGTCCTCTTATTTCAAGACAAGTTATCTTTTATCTTCAGGACAGGCATGTAATGGATTCTATCTGGCTGGCTACACAAAAGATGACCTTTCTCTCTGTCTTCATAGTCTCATTAGCAATCACCTGACATGACCAGCACAGTCTTGTTTAATACTTTTTCAATAATAAAACTACTTCATTTTTTTCTACCTGTGAAGAAGATTCTCTAAGTTGGCAACTGATTTTTCTCTTTATTTCCCAACAATGGCTCCTTCATTAATTAATGAATTAAATAAAATCTTTGACAAATGTTCATTTTGTATATTGTGGGGGTTGTGACTTTTATAGTTTCTTGGGGGAAAATTATTTGCGAAGAAACAAAAATAAGTTTACATTTTTAAAAGATAAAGAATATATATCCTGTCTAAATACCTCTGTTTTCTCTTCCATCTTTACTTTGGATCAGAGGTGGGTGGATATGGATTGCTAGAGTATTCCAGAAGCACCGAAATAAAGTCCCACTTTCTGAATTCCTTCTTCATAGGTCTCAACATCCTACTTTTACAGGTAATATTCAATAGCAGTCTAGTCAAGAATGCCAATGGCCAAAAACCTATTTTTTTAGATATCATAACTACCTGGTATCAAGCAAGACATCTGTCTCTTCTTCTGCCCTTGCCCTTTCTTTTTTCTTAAACTTTCCCTCCCATCTGGTTCAGATTCTAATTTAGGAAGGATGCTGATTTAGGACTCAATCTTGTCTTACACTTGCAAATTCGATTAAGAAAACTCAAACAGCTCTGTAGTTACCAAATTTTTCAGCAGACCAGAGTCAAACCTCTTGTTCAGTTTGCCTTATGGGGATCTGAACACCTAAACTAGCAGACAGAGCATTTGCTAACAACCACAGGCCCTTGATGGAAGATGGGGACAAGGGAGGACTTATTGGGGGGCTCATCATGCTAATAAAATCAGCTTTTCTTCCCGTTGTTCTCCCTGCAAAGAAGACCCGAGGTTTACCCCGTCAGGAGCAGAAGCAGCTGAGGCTTAGGGTGTTCAGGGATTTCCCTTCAGAAGAGCAGCAACTACAGGGACTGAGATTCTTCCCTGGTGCCAGGTTATCTTAGAAAATGAATCGGCCATCAGCAGAAGAACTCTGAGTATTTGCTGGCATCAACTGCCTACCAGGTATAGACTAGTTCTCCATAGAACAGGAGAGGAGAGGAGGGGATGGATGGAGGATGGAGAGGAGAGAGAAGAAAGGTAAATGTCTCTGAGTGTTGTCTGGTTCGTGAGGCTCCCTCCATACTTCTTTGAGGTGGAGGCGAAGTACAATTTGTCAGGAAACGGAGATTAAGTATACTATATTTTGGGGGTATATTGGGAATGTATCTGTAGAAATGGGCATTTCTCCTTTCTTCTACACGATCATTGCAGGTTAAAGATCACCGCAGGGACGGCTGACGTGCCCCGCACATAAACAGTCTGGAGTCACCTAAAAGGAGATGGCAATTCAGTTCCAGATGCCACGTAAGGGCATCAAGTATCTCATCACCACACTGACTTACTAGTCTCTTTCTGGTAGTTGGTAAGGCTGTGGGAACACGTGTTACCTGCCGTGGCATTCTTGGAGGACTGTCCTGGTTGGAAGAGATTCAGTTTAAGTTTTCCATCCTTAAGAAAGAGGACAAAACTTCCAGAGCCCCGCCAAAATTCACTGGAAAGCAGTTGGCCAGCCTTGCTCCATGTCTGAAACTGAAAGCTGACAGACACCGTGTCCTCCCCAGAGTTGCCCGGCAGAGCCAGGTAACTGCTGGGGCTCAAGAAAGTCACGGGGACAATCTGTGGTTGTGGACATGAGAAGAACACATTTCCCTATGAATTAAAAAAAAGGGACGCGTTAAAAGGTTTCAGAGTGGTCATTCTGTACCATTAAAGACTACATTTTCAATCCGGGATTATATGCATTAGTCTAACTGATACAATGTAAGTCAATGAAATTTACCTTCCAACATAAACATTTTCATAACTGGGACAAGTTACGCCAGGTGCTTTCTTTGTGAAACTCTCCACTTTTCTATGTCTCAGTACTAGCAGAAGAATCTTAATATAATGCAATTGAATAAGAGCTCATTCTATGTCAGTTATTTCCCAGGCCCTCTGCTAGATCTGAGGGCACAGTAATGAACCACACATTTCCATTCTCTCAGACTCTTTTCCTACACAACATTGGGTCTTTCCTAAGTAATATTCCTTCAAATCTTCTTTGTGCCAGCTTCATTATTTTGCTGATTCTCTCATTAATAAATTGATTATCTATATGACATTTGTATTGATTATCTATATGACATTCGGTATTTGTATAGGTCATATTATTTAGCCTTTGAGAAATAATACTTTTACACTGTCCCACAAATGTCTTACAGACCTAACAGTTATATACAAAGTTTTTAATGGCATTTTAGCATGAAAATATTATTAAATCTTTAGACAGCCAATCATGTCTGCATTTTCTTGTGCAGCTTCTTGGTTTCCAATCTTTTTATAAAGGGAAGTTTCATACTCCCCTAGGTTATAATATGATTGCACAGACTTTCTTTCAAGAATGTTTACCATTTGTTTCTTATCCTCTTGAAATTTAGTTTTTAGTGTTTATAAAATAATGATCCAGGTTTATTTTTTGCCTTACAATTGTTTCTTCCAGCAGCAACTATGAGCTAATTTGCCTCTTTTCTACTGAATTGAACCATATACCTTGTTACTAATAATTTTGCGTATAGACAGAGATCTTTCTGGAATCTCTGCTTTGTTGGACTGAGTTATCTATTCCTATCCAATACCATACTAATTCTGAGTAAAGCAGCTCTTAGTATGTTTTACTATCTGGCAAAGCAAGTCCCATGTTATTGTTTTGCCAATGTATTTGATTTTTTAAAAATTTTAGGTGGTAGAAGGAAGAACTCTTGTGAATTTATTTATACATATGAATTTCAGTTCCATAAATAAAAGCGATTCTAATTGAAATTTTCTCTGAACTATTTCTGTTAATTTACCATATATGATTTCAGAAAAAAACTACCAAAGCAAAATAGATAATCTAGGGTAGTAGTTCTGAAGCTTTGCCGAATGATTGATTCACTAGAAGGTTATTAAAAACCCCAGTCAGGAGTGAAGCTACAGCTCGGTGGTAGAGTGCTTGCTTGCCTAGGTATGCTTAAGGCCTACCATAAAAACAAATGAACAAATAAATCAAAAATCCACAGTAGACCAATTAAATCCCATCTCTTGGTGTGGATTCAGGTAATCGTATCTTTTAAATCTCCCCTGGTACCTCCAGTAGAAAGCCACATTTAAGAATCACTGATCTGGGGATTAGTTACTTCAAGACAGCATCATATTTTTTAAAAATGCCATCCTAACATATTTCAGAAACTAATATAATTAGTTTTCATTTTTAAAATAACATGTAATATACATTGCTGCATTACTACATGTAAAAATCAGAACATCCATTCTTGGCTCTTTTAAAAGTCTGCTGAAATTGAAATAGCTTTTATCATAAAAAACTTGGTATAATTAATTAAATACAAAAGGCTTAAGAATAAAGACACTAATCCATGGTCTACATTTAATCAGTGAATCATCGCATGTTTATTTATCAGCTGCAGATTTCCTGACTCTATGGATTCAGCTGGACACGACTGTAGCCATGTTGAATCATAACCTCAATGGTTACCCCACAGTAACCCTAGCTGCTCTTTCTTGCATAGTTTCAAAGCAAACTATGAATAGATACAATCACTGGAGTGGTAAGTGACACTTATTACCCAACCTGGGTGCCAGGAATATGCCTGATTCCTTTCTATTAGTTTAAGATAAACCAGGTGCATTCTGGCTTGGATGAAATCACTTGTCTTGACCAACATATACACTCCTATTTCTGATCCAAATTCCCCAGATCCACTTGGTCTTGCTGCCACCCCCAGATCATGCTTGTCTCAGTAATTCTCCCCGATACATTGCACTCTGTACAATCCTAGATCTGTCCCCCGGACCCTTTGTTCCTTGTTTTCACTGTGTGTTGTAATAGATTCTTACTGACAGGACCCAGGACCATCTGGATCACTTGACTTCATCTTTTAGATGGTATCTGCCTGCTCCAATAGAGATGCAAAGCTTCTTGCCACAGATGAGTGACTGTTGGCCCAATGAGTCAATTCTGGCAACTGATTTTGATATAGGAGATAGGCTGTGGCAAAACTGGCTGGGAAAATGAGCAGGACCTGTCAATTAATTATGAATAGATACAATCCCAGGACGACACCAAGACCCAGCATGTAGAACTTCTCCCAAGCTCCCAGAAGATCAGAAGATGTAGATGGCATAAAAGAAGCCCGGACATCATGGGACGCTCGTGACCCTGACTTCCCACAGTAACCCATGCTGTGTTTCCTAGATGCAGCATGTACTTTTAGTTTTGCTTTTATCTTCTTCTTTTCTTTGTTCAGCCCAAGTTCACTCTGCAGAGTTGGTTTCTCCCATACCCATACACCTCTCACTTTTCAAATAAACTTGCGGGACTGGGTTTTGGCTTGTCTTGTCCAATTGTTTGTTCGAGGCAAGAAGGACCTGTGATACTTTTGATTTGTAAGCCATTTCTAAACAAACTACCGGACAACAAAATTTTGTCAAGTTATAAAATATTTTCCTTTTAAATATGGAAAGGGGCAGGGGATTTAGCTCAGTGGTTAGAGTGCTTGCCATGCAACCACAAGGCCCTGAGTTTGGTCCCCAGCACCAAAAAAAAAAAAAAAAAAAAATGGAAATGACAGTTTTTCTATTTTTATAAAGAATATATACAACTGAAACATCTCTCAGAATGCAATTCCTATGACTAACATATTCATATATACATTTTGAAGGGAATTGTCTTTTTGTTTGTTCCTGTTTAAAACTAAGACATTGCAACACCTCTACACAAAGTAGTTAATAAACTTTTATTCAGGATGATATTCATTCAGGACTCGAGAGATGTCAGGATAATTGTAGTTTTCCTAATTGGCTATAATCAGTTAATAGTTCCATCAATAAATCCATTAATACTCCAGAATTATATGAAATTTGTGTGGAAAATAGTGTCCATTTTCTTCAAAAAGTTTTGGCTCCTCTTGGCAAGGCCTAAGTTACCCTCTTCATTTGAATGACAGTACTTTAGACAACAACCCCAAAGATGTTAGGTTGGGGATGAGGAATTCTTCTTTACATCAAGAATTGGCAAATAAAAGGTGGCTTTAAGTTCAGAAGATGTTACATTAG
Source organism: Hystrix cristata (assembly GCA_004026905.1). Lineage (NCBI taxonomy): Eukaryota > Metazoa > Chordata > Mammalia > Rodentia > Hystricidae > Hystrix > Hystrix cristata. Next base: position 112,849 of record PVJO010000466.1, on the reverse strand, counting down.
AATTCTCGACACAGATGCCCACTGGCCAGACTAATCTTTGCATTTGGATGGTTTCTGCATAAAGCATGACCAGCGAAGCTGACTTCTGAAAATGAATATCTTCTTCCCCCTTCTTGTTCAAGAAATACTTAAATATTTCAGTTTCTCCATGGACAGGACCTTTAGATAGAAGCCTGCTTCAGTCACCTTTCCCCTTTTCGCTTATTTTTAATCTTGTGAAAGGTACCCACTCTCTTGGGAGCCTTCTTATCTCTCTTTCCTTTAGTATTTCTGCGTTCAAGCATCTTGATGATTTTTTTATTTGTATTATCTCAGCATGGCAGTATTCACAGCAGGCTTCAGACCCATCTTTTTCTTCCCCCTCAACCTTCTTGGAAGATTCATAGCCCTCATGATTATTCTCCCCTTCCCGCCTTCTCACCCAAGTGATGTATTATTTCCTGATCTGTTGGTCCAGACCCAAAGATATTTTCAGATTTTGGTCCTACAACCTAAAAGCCAACTCCTTGCAACACATCACAAGAGAGAAAACATTTTTCAAACCAACACAAATAAATGGGCCCATAATGTGCTTCTAAGATGTGCTGACAATAAACATGAATTTGCCCTGTGACTTGAGTATTTTTAATTTTAAATATGGAAAGAAGTTTATTGACTGATCCAGAAGCATTTCCAATTAATCAGGGAATGACTCATTAGGAATTTTTAGCACAATGCAATGAATAATAATACTCAAAACATGAGACGTGTGTTCAGATTCCCATGCAACAATATGAAGTTATTTTATTTCATACTAAAATGAAATTACCACATACCATAAGGCATATTCTTAACTTTTTATGCATAATAAAAATTGTTATATTACATGGCAAATATTTAAAAAGTAAAAGTTGATTTTTATAATATTAATTGGATACTTAAGAATATTTTTCAATGTAAAAAGGGGAAAAGTAATAACAATCCTTTTTCACTTCCTTCATTTTAGGCTTTCTTACCATACTGAGGATTTCTGCCTTGTGTTTTTTGGCCATTTCAATAACATCCACTCCACTATAGTAAAGATTTTCTAAACATCCATGGAAGTTTTTGTGTGAGAATGCCAGTGCTCCTTCAGGAGTTGGAATCCCTCCAAAGCTGATCTTAAAAGGAAAAATGACATAAATAACATTGTTTAGTGATTTTCTGATTATATTGTGAGCGCATTTATGATGAACAGGTATAGCATTAATTATATGTCACAAATCCTGTTGCATCATTTTATATTTCAATGTTCAGTTTGACTAAAGTCTCTATTCCTATGAAATTTTTAATAACTTTATTTCTGTTGCCATCCTTTGTATATAAATTTAAAGAAAGGAGTCAGCAAACATTTTCTGTAAAAGCGCACATGGTCAACATTTTTGGCTTGTGGGTCTTGTGGTCTCTCTTACACAACTCAACTCTGCCACTGTAGGACCAAAGCAGCCACAGAAAAATAGATTTTAAAAAAGGACAAAGATTCCAATAAAATCTTTCTAAAAAAAATAAAAACAGGTTACCTTTAGACAACAAAAACAAAAGGCCAATTTTGGCCTGAGGCCTCTGAAGTGCCATCCCCCAGAGTATATACTACCTTCTGCTATTACACAGTTAGATCAAGGGAATAAAACTGTGGATAACCAGTGTAGGACCAGGGTCTTTTGTAGATGTTACAGTACTAAAGCCATCTATACCCGACACATGGCACAGTTTTCTTAGTTTTGTCTTATCCTTCATACAATTACAAGTGTCCTGTGAAGAAATGGCAGAATAGATATTATTCGATAGTGCGGTTTAGATACGCACTGACAATGCATTGCAAAACAATGTTAAATCCTTTTAAAGGTTAAGAAATTATTTATATGTGTGCACTTTATTCTCTTGCTATTTAATAAACCTATTAGTACATATGTGATTAACTCCACAGAGTGGTCCTGGACAATCCTACACTGATTAAGGTTACAGTATGACAAGAAAAAATACCCCCCAAGTATCTGTTCATTGCTTAACAACACATGTGAAATACCAGCTGAATTTAAAACAGAATGTATTTAATAATGTTTTTTTCTGCCTCGAATTCTCTTTATTTGTAGAAAATTTCCTGAACCTAGCAATACCACTGGTTCCTTTCCTGTGGAAAACATGTTCTATAATAATAAATTGCCCTATCATAAGGGATACACGGTTTAGAGATGCCTGGACACACCTACCATTATGTATTAGTCAGCATTGTACATTACGTATTACCATCAAATAACGTTTCACAGGATTAGTGTTTTTCAGGTAATAATTTCATTGAAAATATACAGTGAATATTAACCTCAAAATTAAGGTCCAGATAACTGGATTCCTTTGCTTGAAAATGGTAAGTGTGTCTGTCCAAAGTGAGGGTGACATGTGTGCCAAGGATGTCAAGGAGGAGAGAATGCCAGTGCTGGTCGTCCAGCAGGCTGCCCAGGGCGAGGGTCATGGGAGCATTTGTAGTGGGCACATGAGCATTGCCTTAAAAGAGAGAAAAAACCACACTGAGTTAGTTCTGTTAAAGATCATGGCTTCCCTTTGTTAAATCAGCATTACACATTACATCCATCTTTCCATCCCATACAGTCGTCATCTGACTTTTTTTCATCTTACACACGACATCTTTTGTTATATTTCTTGTTATTCATTTCTATGGTTTTTGAAATAGCTTTTTTAACAGTACATTTGTATTATTATTCATGACATTCGCATTTACCTTGCAAGTATTTTCTGTGCTAGAACATCATTATCAACAGCATCTCATAATTGCACAAAGATGTGGTCTTGTATACATGATTACATTTAATCATAATATATCATATAGAATGCAATCATAACAATCTTCTTTCAGAGTTGTCAAAATAACGCTGTTTGCATAAACCATACAAGAGATATGGACATGTTGCATATGTTTGTTACCAAGACACTCACCCTTTCATTTACATTTTCCTGGATGATTCTGCTTTGCACCCATCACCCAGAGTAGCTATTTGTATTCTGTCTTTTACCTTCCAAAGACATTCCAGCTGGATGATAAGTCATGTGATCCCTCTATCTAACTCTGAAAATATTAAGTACCAAGCCATGTATTTTCATCTGAACAGATTTTTAAAATTACTGACATAAAAGTAAAAATACTTTTTACCTGGATTAAGGAAAAAAACAAGCTTTCCTTTAATCAATTCCAATGTAACATCATTTCCATGTGGTCCTGCTCTGTGGAGTACAATTCCATAACTCTGCCCGGTTTTAAATTTCAAAGATATAGTATCTCTCATTGGGGCAATGGAGTCTTTATCAAATCTGTACAGCAGAGCACTTTGTCCATCAAAATAGACCACCTCAGATCCTAGGAAAAAGGATATTAAAAGCAATACTCAATATACATGCACCGTACATTAGGACTTTGAAAATATATGGCTTAATATGCTACAGCACACAGAGAGTCACATATACACCTCAAGTCTGTTCACTGAAGGAGAAACTGAAAATAACATATTTTCTGTTAGTATCATAAGTTGATATACTAAATACTTCATCTACTCCCAGTAGCTCCCATCTTTACAGTGGTCTGTTTCTTCTCCTTCTGTTTAATTTTTTTTAAAAATAAAAAGATATTTCCATTAATAATTTCTTTAAGATATTTCTTATATTAAATATTACTCCATTGTGTATAAATACATTTTCTTGATCCATTCATCTGTTGATGGACATATAGGCTGCCTCCAAGATTTAGCTGTTATGAGTTGTGCTGCTATAAACACGGGTATGCATAAACTATTATAATATGATGTCATTCACTCTTTGGGGAAGATACCTAGAAGGGGAATAGCTGGGTGGAGTGAAATTTCTATTCTCAGTTTTTTGAGAAGTCTCTATACTGATTCCCATAGTAGTTGTACTCATTTACATTCTCACCAACAATGTAGTTGTTTGTAGTTGTTTGCAGTTGAATGTGTTTTTCTACCCCACATCCTCACCAGGATTTATTATTATTTGATTGCCGGATGATAACCATTCTTTCTGGAGTAAGAGGGAACCTCAATGTTATTTTAATTTGCATTTCGTTAATGGCCAGAGATGTTGAACACTTTTCCATGTAATTATTTCTTTTCAGAAATTATCTGCTCATCTCAGTCACCGTTTTATGATTGGGTCTTTTGTTTTGGAAGGTCTAATTTTTTGAGTCCTTTATGAATTCAAAAATATATTAGTCTTCTATCCGAGGAGTAGCTGACAACAAAACCCATTCTGTTGGTTGTCTCTTCATTCTCTTGGTTTTTTCTTTTGCTGTGCAGATGCCTTTTAATTTGATATAATCCCACTTAGGAATTTTGACTTTTCTTGATTCTTTCAAATGTAAACATTTTAGTAAAGATTTGGTCTGTTTGTAAAAGACACACATGTACAAACACACCACACATGCACCATAGTTATTAAATACTGCTCTAGACATGAGTAAAGATCTTATGTTTTCAATAAACTGACATGTAATGTTTCTTGGCTGAATGACATGGTGATATGACAGTGGTTGGGCCGCAGTGCCCAGTTTGTGGTCACGCACTGATCCAGATGTTGTGCAGGTGTTTTTAAATGTAACATTGGAATCAGGGACACTGAATACAGCAGATCACAGTGCAGGTGGCCCTCATCCAGTCAGTTGAAGGAGGCCTTAAAAGGAAAAAAATTAAAAAACTGAAGCTTTTTAAGGAAGAAGGAATTCTACCTCCAGACTGCCTGTGAACATCGGCTCTTCCCGGGTCTCCAGGGAATCTGCTGACTTGCCCTACAGATTTCGGATTTGCCAGGCCCTCCACTCAAGTGAGTCTTCTTTAAAGCACTCCGCCTTCGCCCACACACACCACATAGCCTGCTCTCTCTGTTTCTAGAAGACCCTAACTAATAAAGATGCATATTTTTCTTGTTTAGGCCTTTGCTAAGAGAGCATGACTCTAATAGCACTATTTTCGGTCTCTGGCTGCAGCTTGCCAGAGCTACAATTTCACTATCTTCTCTCAGCTCTCTGACAGGGTCTTAGGATATTACTACAAAGGTCAAACATTCAGTCCATCAAAAAGCAGGTGTGTTTCATCAGTCATACAAGAGAACATCGATCAAAATCAATTGAAGATTGAACAACAGACACACAAAGTAATTAACATAAAAATGACACACTGCTTTAGAATAACGATTTGACATTTTCTAAGTTACACGTACATTTACTATATAACCTGGAAATACTAGGCCAGATCTGCAGTTTTAAAAGGTAATTGAAGGTGCAGTGTGGAGAATAATTGCCCTATAAGTAGACACAGAATGAACTAAAATAAGATGCACTTCCAAACTGGGCATGGCGGTGCATGCCTAGAATTTCAGCACTCTGGGAAGCAGAGGCAGCAGGATCTCAGAATCGATCCCAGCCTGGGTGGTTTAGTGATTCGGCAAGATCCTGTCTCATAACAAAGATAAAAAAGGGTTGGGGGTATAGCTCCATGTGAAGGCCCAGGGTTCAATTTCTCATACTACACCCACCCCTTTTACAAAAAAAGCAATGTTAGTAGTAATCTAAGTGACAGCAGGTTGGGAAGTAGAGAAGCTAGAGAGAAGTGAAACCATGTGAGGAGTAATTCTGAAGTGGAGTATGCAGAATTTGGTGGTTCAATGGGAGGACTTGGAAAGCAAGAGCGACAGGTAAGTCAAGGACCAGAGATTTCTGGCTTAGGAATCTGTGCGTTTCCTTTCTTGTTCCTGAGAGAGGCAGCTGAAGGTGTAGGCAAGGATAGAGCATGAGAATTTGTTATTCAGTCTGAGGGCTCTGGGTAGCATTTGCAATCTCTTAGGTATTCCTGCCAGCATGCTGAAAAATAAAATTTGCATTTTTCCAGCAATCATTCTGACTTTAGAGTCGAGAGAAGACTAGAGACATCAAGACTGAAGACAATTGGCTCATTTAGATGGATGCTGCTTGGTGCAGGCTGAGGGACCCCTTAGACTATCACACCTGGAGAGAGGACTGGCCAGATTAACACATATTGAAAAAAGAAATCAGTCTTGAGTTAATAGGTTGCCACAGGTGTCATTCTATGGGATAGAAGACAGTAGAAAATGCATAGCAATTTTAGAAGGGAAGAGAGTTTGATAGCTCCATATTAGACAACTGCCTCTTAGACACTCACAGAACCAGAGGGAGAGCCCCCCTCCCCCGCCCCGCCAAAGGGGAGATGGAGTTGAAGCTTCTCTGATCCAGGTTTGGGACTACAGATTTGGAAGTCAGTGGCCTCTGTGTGAGTGGGTTGAAAACTTGTGAAAGTGGACAGCAGTCCCAGTAAGAGCTTGAGAGTGGCTAAAAGGCCTAGAAGAAGCATGTAGATTGGTGCTAACTCTTTAAGGATGGCATGGAGCAAAGCCTGCAAGGTATAGAAAACACTGTAATGCAGTAGCATCGAAAGGGACACCTGGCCGTCTCTGCTGTTGGCTTTGTTGTGCAGGTGACCAGTGACCTGCTGCCCATCTCCACTAGACCCTCAGTCTAAAAATGGAAAGAGAGAAAACCCATGTGCTAAGCAAGGTTGATAGAGCTAATAAATATATTACCATTAACCAAAAGTAAGAAAGTAGATAAAATGAAACTGGAAAAAGACGCTACCTCTGAGCAACATCATATCCCAGGACAAGCAAAGTTCTTAAATAAAAACAAGGCAGTGGAATATAAATACTAAAAACTATCCCCTTTATTAATGTACACAATAAAATGTTATATTACTGTTCATAATATAGTTAGTATACTTGAACATGAATTAATTCTTCTGAAAGAATCATGTCAAACTCTACTTCTTCTAAAGAATGACTAAAATTACTAAGGGTGATACATTGGTTTGTAGTGGTGATATATTACTGGTCTGCATTTTTTTTTTTTACCAGTAGTCACGTGCTCTCGACAATGTGTGTTTACAAAAGCGAACAGTGCCAGGAGATTCCACAGCACGGGCACAGCCCACCGCCCTTCGTGGGATCAGGCACGGAGCGCTGATCTTTCTGGTATGGACCTGAAGCCCAAGGCTGTGGAGTAATATCTCCTCAGGAAGGAACACAAGGCTAGTGGCCAATCCTCATCAAAGAGCACGTTCTGCTTTGAAGTCAGAAACCCTGAAGTCATTTCAGAGTAAGGACAAGCTCCTATCTCCAGTCTTATGCAAGAGGATTTTTGATTTTGTTCCATTTTGATGATAATTCAAACATGTTGATGACGTACAGAAATAGCGAACGAATATTGTGAATCGAGTGACACCTGTTTAGTAGCGCTCTGCCACACAATTTCAATGCTTGTGTTTTGTGTTTATGTTGTATTCCCAGCAGATCCAGTCTTTTTACTTCAGCATAGTTCGTAGGAGAGAAAAGAGGCCGGCTTAGTACAGACACACGGGCTCCCATCAAGCGAAGATGGAGTGAAGCTTCAGCATGCTGCACAAAAGGCTTCACTGTGATGTTAACAGTGACAAGTAGAGTTAGAAATGCAGCATTACGGAGCAAAGACCGGCCATGAGAAATTGGCCCCAGCAGCACTGCTGTATTCTAATACCGGCTACCATCTCAGCTTCGGAAAAACACCATTATCTGGTACCAGTTGGAATTTTACTAGTTTCATTCAATGCCAAGAATGTTACAAGTACTTTGTTAAACTCTGGAAATCTAAAAATAAATCTCAGTTCAGATCCACTTCGAAACTCAACCATAAAAGGCACTAACTAGATTTGACACTGTCATGGGTACACAGACCCAGAAGGCTTTCCATAAAAATCAGTTCTACTCACACAACTGTTTAAAAAAATCGGAGAAAGTCAAGCTCACTTGCAGTTTGGCTTTTACAACTTAAGAGGATATCGATTTCACGAGATGAATAAACAGCGCTTACTTACTGTATGCGCACCCATACACTTCAATCCGCATCGCAATCCTGCCCTTGGGGTTCCAGGCCGAGGGAAGGAAGCGCAGGAACCTGGCTTCGAAGGGCGGCTGGAGTCTGTAGTGCACCACGCCATCAGCATTTGAGTTCCCTGGAAACCCCTGGAAGAAAACAGCAAAGGGATCAACGTAGCTGCAGAATCTTACCACCTTGTACTCCCCGCGATGACAGCGTGTGTTCACGGTGGTGATGTACTCTGCTAATGGTCCACACTGAGTTACCACCTTTCCTCAACCCCCGGATCAGCCTCTGTGTCTACGTTTTCTTTATATACAGGGTAACTGAAATTTCATCAACAGCATTAAAATGACTAGAAACATGGCAACCCCTGTGAAGTCTGCTTTTCTAAGATGTTCATCTCACAAACTGCTCCCCTAATCTGCAAGCAGTAAACCTGCTCCCATGAAACCCCATCACCCAGTGTGATAGCGCACCGTGGCCATCAATGTCCAAGGGTCTGCAATAAAAGTCCTGGAGTCTGAAATTAGAGAGTTAGAAAGGATCTAGCCATCAATCCCGCCCCACCCCCTTAAATTATGGAAGAGAAGCTACAGTCCAGGGGAGGAGAGTGGTCTGGAGGCAGGGAGCTGACTGTTAGGTAGGATGAACAGGATCCCATTCCAGAGTCTTTATTCCATTGCAGCATTCATTCTGTGTTATCTACCTGAACCCACCTCATAGCCCCAGCGCAAGACTTCTTTCCTGCTGTACCTAATCTGCAAAGGCTCCTGTGGCCAGCATGCTGGGGGGCTTGGGAGGAAAGCAGTCCATTAAAAGGGCATGCTTTCTCCCAGCCCCACTGTCTGAGGACCAGAAAAACCACACGAGAGCAAAGAAGGCTGTTTTGAGCATTGTTATCTTGTTTTGAGGTGTGGGTGAGGGAGGTGAGATTTGATGACACATGCTGTATGTATGTGGGAAAACAGTACACGGTACCTCATTCATGTGCATGATTAAGACAGTTGATTCAAAAATCAAAACTCATTAAAAACGTGTACAAATAAGGAAAGAATTGATGTTCATGTACATATAAATTTGAGTCTCTTAGCAACGGTCAACAAACAAGGTAAAATCTATACTCATGACTATTCACAGGGATGTGAAAACTTGGAAAGTTAATACTAAACCCTCGGGGTCTATCCTTACACAGGCCTTCTGCTGTATAACTTTCCAAACCTCCCTTTCCCAGTGTTTTCCAATGTCGTGAGTGGATTTTATATGAAAGAGACAGTGCCTGAGTGGGGCAGGTGAGAGGTTGATGAAGCATCTGCTTCCTAATAAACATCAATTTAAATCTGACTCTTTAAGTTGGCCCTACAAGTAAAGCTGTATCAGGAATTCAGAGACAATGGCTCTTTTATTTAATGATACTGAAATTAGGCTTTAAAAACTAGGCTTTCTGATATTCCCTTGAGCTAAACTGGCTTTTGTTTAACATGTCTGGGGGATACAGTGAGCATAAAAGATGGTACACGTTGGGGGCCCGTTAGTTCAACCAGGAACCCAGAATACTATCTGCCTAATTATTTTGCTTAGTTAAAAGAATGTGCCAGGCTGAACCAGAAATGGAATAAAAATGGGTTTGCCTGTCCCAGACCACCCTTGGTTTCCTTTGGTATAAATAAATGGAAATTTTAAAATAGACAATGTCATAGTGAGTGTGATCCATTTCAATTCCAGTACATAAGTCACACTTGGTCATAATTCCTTTAGGGCTATATTTAATGCCAATTCTGAGATACTCAAGTCATTTTACCCTTATTCAACTAAAGTGTAATCTTTACCTGCATTGACATCATTTTATAAGTTAGCAAATTTTCTGCCAGTTTCCAGGTGAAATACCTGCAGCCCCCACACATCTCCAAGGGGACATTAAGAACGACTCCTTGCAGCCTTTCTGTGGGGCACGCCGGGCTGAACTGAGGTGACTCCGCCTCCTCACACTCTGTGGTCCTGACCTAGGCTGTTATACTCTGTGGCAAACTGCACGTTTCTACCTTTACAAGACATGATGTATGAAGCCTGAGTCTAATGCAGTGAGATAGTGAGCCACCTACCCGGGGCGGGGTGTGGGGGGAAGGCACTCCACGAGAGGGCGCCCCCGGGGCTGGGGGAGGCTGGTGATGCTTGGTTCTTGTTGATCCCCTCAGGAGATATAGCTCATCCATGAGACTCTGAATTCCACTATTTATGTTCTAACTTTACCTTAATATCTAAGACATCCTGCTAAACAGCTAAATTAGGCACATCAGTTCTCACGGGCATTCTGACTCCAACATTAAAATTCAGTCAAAGAATTTAAATCAAGTTTGTCTGCAGCTGATAAAATTTTCTAAATTCCAGTACAAACAACACAATAAAATCTTTCCAAGGGAGTCCATAAAAACAGTCATTTTTCTAACTTTATAGACCAGATATATTTATCTCTCACTTATTTTAAAATATAAATTCTGGAAAATATACTTCTGATGACTGTGATTATAGTATCACACAGTAAAAAGAAATTACTGTCTTATTTTTGTTTAGTAGAATTAAAACAGATTGATTAGCATTGAAGGGATTGTATATAGACATAAGCTAATAATTGATGAATAGAGCAGATGAGGGATATGTGGTTTAAAAGTCAGATCTGAACACAAAATCAAAGATTTTTACATGTGATTAAAATACGTTCAAGGGGCTGGGAGTGTAGTGTGGCTGTAGAGTGCTCACTTAGCGTCTGATCACCAGAACCGTGTAAAAAAAGTAAAAAAAAAAATATATATATATATATACTCACATATACTCAAAGGTTGGAGTAGATGTATAACAACATGAATTAATTTGAATTTTGAGGAATCACATTATTCATATCTTATTAGAACTGTAACTATAGGATATCAATCACATAAACTATTGTTCTTTAGAGACGTAGAGAGAATCTATACTAGTACTTCACTGACATAACATTTAAAGCTTATTATCGAAATGATTTTATATTTCGGAATAAAATAATGTATCTTTAAAAAGGTAATATAACCTTATATTCATTAATTTCAAAGTTTGCCTTGAGCATTTCCATGAATGGACATGTATTTATAGGCAAACACAAATAGAATGTTAGACATAAAAACCTATTTCTGGGTTGTTTTGGCAAGCCAGAAAACAAAGGCTCCCGAAAAACAGGGCTGCGCCTTCTCTGTGGAAATCTCCAGCCTATGAAGATTCTGAAGAGGAAGAAATCTTCATTTACAGACAAATGGAAGACACAGAACTGATGAGAGCAGAGGTTTAGAGAATGGCTTTTAAAATCCACAGTCCTTCAGATCCTCTTTTCTTTGCTCAAGTCCGTGACCTTGGTCGAAGTCACAGCCATTTTTTGTAAAGTTGAAAAATAGTGTCTACCTGATAATCTTGGTAAGGATTAAACTAGTTAATGTACCTAATGAATTTGGAAGATTATGAGCTATTTTCTTTGCATCATTCTTTTGCTATTTGTGTGTGTGTGTGCACGTGCACATGCAAGTGTTTGTGTATCTTTTTCTTATTGAAAGATGACGTCACTCAGTCTGATGTGAATTTTGTTACTGAGGATGTCACAACTAAGTTATATACAGCGATGACAAGTGCATTTCAGATAAAATGACCAGTTTCTGTAGCATGTTCCCTGCAGATACATGACAGTTACTGAAAGCTGTGGCTTTGGGTCCATGAACACACTACAAGTATATTTCCTAAATAATTTAGGAATTAATAACTACCAGAAAATTTCCAAATCCTCACTCTGATTTGTTCTTCACATTCACATTGGTGAAATGTAACAACCACAAATCACGGTCCCACGATGCTCACGTGATCTGCCAGCCTCCTGCATGAAGCTAATTTAATCAGTCCTCTTGGTTACTGCATATTAAACACCAAATAGACCATCTTGAGTGGGAAAATTCACTATGAAAATGGAAAAGTCATCAGCAATTATGTCTAAGAAGCCTCTCGCAGATTTGTCATTTTTAAAACATTTCTGTCTTAATGAGTTTTTCATTAAATATTTTAAATAATAAATTCTAGAAATTAATCTTGGTAATTTTTAAAATGAGCCGACACGGCACTGTGCAATTTCACACATTATTTCAGTTAGTACACAAAGACGTTTGAAAAATGTATCAAAATATCGATTCTGCACCAGTCGCAGTTTTACTAGTAGTTTTCCAAACACTTGAATGCACTCAGTGTGATTATTTCAATATTCTGCTATTGTTTTAAGCTGTCGTGGCCACGTGGCAGGACAGTGTCGCAATAGGGAAGAGCCCTCTAGTTGGTGACTGTAACTCTGCTTTGTCGATGGCCGCCTGTGCCGATGCTGGCCATGAGTTTAGTCCCTGCGATCTGAGCCTCTTTATGAAGACCAGGAGATTTATCCTAACGGCTTTGCCCAATTTTCCCTTGTCGAATGATGTTTCTGAAGGCACCTCCAAGATGCTGAAGAACTGTACCAATGAAAGATATAATTAAGGTGCTCTCTCTATGGTAACAAAACTATCTGATTAAAATACTTTGTAATTCAGAGTGTTATTAGAAAAAAAAATTGATTTAATGCGAAGTATAGAGCATTAACAATGTAATTACCCTGGCATATGCCCTGAGAGCATTTTATGCAGCAATTAAAATGGTGTTTCTACAGGTAATTAAAATGAGTATATTATCTTTGTCACTTTACTAGGAATAATATAATTGGAACTATGTAAAAAGTTAAAATGAAAGATATAAAACAACAACGTAAATTTAAATGTATATGAACAAAAGGATTATATCTGTTTTTCAAAAGAACACACACAAATAAAACCTACCGGAAGGGGGAATGTCAGCCTCCGCTGGAGATACACAGGAGATACGAAGGAACGCGAAGGCGGAAGCGAGGCCTTGCACAGACCGGAGGACAATTGTCGCTTACTGAGTCCTCACTGAGGAAGGGACTGACGAAACCCTGGGGACCTGACAGGCAAGACTAGCACCGACGGAGAAGCTGCAGCCGCCGGCCCAGCTGTGCCGCGTGCCTAGAACCTCTGCAGCTTCCTCGCTTCGCTGGGCTTGAGCTTCTGTGACGCCTCCCACAGGGCACAGACGGGATTGCAGTTTATGGCTCCAGCAGGGGGACCGATTTCTGTGACTGCCGCTTTGGCTTAAAAATGTCCCTTCCAGGACTCATTGCCACTGTAACAGTGCTAAAAGGTGGGCCCTTCGACAGGTGACCAGGCAGTGAGGGTGCTGCCTTCAAAAATGCGTTGATGCTGCTGTCATGGAAGTGAGCTAGTTTCTGATAGAAGAGGTGAGTCTCTTCTACTTTTCTGTCTCAAGGGCTTCCTCACCCTTCTGCCTTGTTAGGACACCACTATGGTTTATGAATTACCCAGTCTGCGGTATCGTGTTATAACAACAGAAAGTGCACTGAGATACCACTGAAGGCTGTTTCTGCATTTTGGAGTCGCTGGTAAGTGGCAAATCACAGGGGCTCCACAGCTCAGAGACCTGGGTCTGAGGGAAGTCCCGATCCTTTCTGGCTCTGTGGCGGTGAGCAAGTTACACACCCACGTGGAACGCCTGCCTTTTCCTCTGAACACCGAGGAAAAGATACCCAAGACTCACAAGATTCTCATTACATCTCTGAAGTTCTCAGTGTAGGACCTGCAGATGGTAAATGGCCCATACTTACCAATCCCTGCTCGTATTAGCACTGTCACTATGACAGGTGGGTTTTTTTGTTTGTTTTTTGGTGCTGGGGATTGAACTCAGGACCTTGCGCTTGCAAGGCAAACACTCTAACCACTGAGCTAAATCCCCAGCCCCTCTCAGAAGATTATTGATAATGATGTAGCCTGCAAAGTTGCTTATTTAAATTACCATGTTTCCCCCCAAATAAGACTAGGTCTTATATTAATTTTTGCTCCAAAAGATGCACTAGGGCTTATTTCCAGGGAATGTCTTTATTTTTTCATGTACAACAATCTACCTTTATTCATTTACTCATGTACAAAAATGTATATTCAAATACAGTCATGTCATTTTCTTCTAGAATTTCATTGTAAGTCTTCAAAACCTCCAATTCTGGCCTGAATTTCTTGCTACTCCATCTCCTGTAGGACCACTGGCCCCAATCTCTTGTGTGCAGAAACAGAGCTCCCCTTCAATGAGTACTTCTTGCCCACGTAGCCTGCTCGTAGCAGACTGGCAACACAACTGTCAGTGATTTTATCCCATGAATTCTCTGCCCAAGTCACGAGCTCTTGTAAGGTTAGGTTTCACAAAGTTTCCATTTAAATCAAGTGTTAATTAAAGATTTAAGAGACAGGAATAGCCGGGTGTGGTGGTGCACGCCTGTAATCCCAGCACTTGGGAGGCTGAGGCAGGAGGATTGCAGCAAATTCATGGCCAGCGTGGGATACACAGTGAGTTCGAGGCCAGTCTGAACTACATGTTGAGACGCTGTCTCAAAAAACCAAAAGAGAGAGGGTGCGGGAGTGAGAAGGGTGGCAACAAAAATGAGGACAGTTAAGAAGGATGGTCCACACAAAAATGAAAAAAAAGCAAGCATCAAAATTCAGAAAATGTTTATTTCATGTGAGTGTATTAAGCATGTCTGTAAAACAACTGATGTATTGAATTATGCAAATTTTTATGAATCTCCCAAGAGCAAAAGAAAAGAACTCTTAAATGGATAATACAGCTGGGGAGGGGGCAGTTTGGAGCCAGCATCCGAGTCCCCGGTACTCTAAAATGATGGATCAGACTGGTTTTGTGCTGAGATGAAAAGTAAGCTGGGTCATTCAGCAGTGTCAGATCCTGCTCTGCCGCAGGAGCTTCGCTCTCTCATTATTTCCTTTCTTCTGAGTTTCTAGGGCAACCCCCCATCAACCGAAAGGCTTTGTCCTGGACATAATCTGTTACCCAAAATGTCAATGACTGTTTGATAGTCCCTTTTCATCACCTGTGGATCTGAACTATATTCTGCATTATTGATTTCAGAGGGAAATCACAGAGATAGACGAGGGGCCACCCAATATCAAGGTACATGAATAAGGCTGATATTTTGCCCCTTACAAAGAGAAGTCTCGCCAGATGTTGGGATTTAGAGAATGATACTCAAAAAAAAAAAATGCTGTTTTTGTCCTGAGCAAATTAATCTAAAAAGTTAAGGGGATTTGAAGCAGTATCAGAGGGACTGGGGATTTAGCTCAGTGATTAGAGTGCTTGCCTTGCAAGCACAAAGCCCTGAGTTTGATCCCCAGCACGCACACACACACACACAAAAGCAGTATCAGAATCAAGATCCCTTTAACCTTGTCTTGTTTCTTCCCACCACCACTCCCAAAGGCAGGAAGAGGCTTTCTGCAAAATTCCCATATTCATATAATTCCAGACCCACTAAAGAAGAAACAATTGCCCCTGGTCCCCTCCTGCACTTCGGTTAACTAAACTCACATCACAGGAAGAAAGTTGAAGTCTGTCGATACACCTGGACAGATTTTTGTCATGTATCACTGTAACCTATTTCACATCCATATTCTGAAGAAAATCATTTATGGTCCATTGTCTGCTCTGTAGGCCCAAAGGACTTTGTCCCACACAATTTTATGTTTCTTCAAGACCACTGGATTCCCCTAATTTACCATTCACTTAAAAACTGTCTGCATTCCACATTCTTCCCGTTCCTTTCAGAAAAGAAGCATATGGGCTTCTGAATCATTTCAGGCCTGAAGGCAACGACACTATGTAGTTGCCTCCGTGCATGTTATAAACGTGTGTATCTTTACTTCACCTTATTGGTCTTTCTCCTTTTGTTCCAGCAACCCTTTGGAAGGTGAAAGGAATTCGCTCCCCCACACAGGCTCCCACCATTACCTTCTTCTTTGGAGGGCTTGAGCTGGAGCAAAGAATGATAAAGGGAAGCAGAGGGAACAGAAGGAGACGGCGGAGGAGAATGAAAATTTGGAAGCAGATTGGACTTTCTTAATCCATTCTTCCAGCTGCTTCATTCGTTCTTTATGGCTGTTTGTTCTTTTGTTTATTTCCTGAATAACATTCATCCCAGAGGTATAAATAATCCATTTGTTATGGGCGAATTTTTTCTAAAAATCTCTGTTCATATAACAGCTTATCTGTCTCCAAAAAGTCAAGTCAACAAGTCATCAGACTTCACACACACACACACACACACACACACACAAACACACATATATACTTTTGACCCTTTTTTTAAGGTTTTCAGGGAAAAAATATATAGATTGCTCTTTCAAGAGTTTGGTCAATATACCAATTACATATTTTGAGACTCAGGTTATTAATTATGCCTACAACAAGTGCTTAAAATACAAAATATGTGAATAAGGAAATGTATCAGTGTATTCATAAGCCATTAAATTCTGGATGAATAGTGTATGCCATGTCTGATATAACTAATTTGAAATAAACTTATATCACAAGAAAAAAACTAGTTAAGAGAGTATGAGCTGTCTTAAACACTCCATTTCCCAGTAATAATTTCAGCTGTATTAATACACGGCCCAAATGACATTTCCTGAAAATCCACTAACTTCCCAATCAAGAGGGATACCTATGTCAACTAAATCCTAAATCAGTAAAAATTCTTCCCCAAATCTAATTTTGATAGCTTGAGCTTGGTTTTTCTTTTTAAGAGGATAACTCTCCGTTTCCATATGGAAAAACAACGCACTAAGAGCGAAATAAAAACTACCTTGTTCCAAATTTTCTTCTCAAATTAGAACTTTTAGACAGGTTTCTGCTCTGGTTTGGACACAGGATAAGTCTGTGTCCAGAAGTTCATGTTCTGGAGGCCTGGTGCTCAGCGTGGCGATGGGACCTCTAAGAAGCAGAGTCTGGTGGGTGGTCTGTGGCCACTGGGAAGATGCTTTCAAAAGAGACGGGGGGCCCTCAGCCCCTCTGGCCTCCTGTTTTGAGATGTGCGCTCTTCTTCCACACAGGTCCCCACCACTGTCATCCACCATGATGTGATGGGGCCAAGTAGACCCTCACCAGAGCTGAGCTGATGGTACAGAGGCTGACCCTGAACTTCCAAACTGTTGAGCTAAATAAACCCCTTTTCTTTATAAAGTTGTCTTGTCTCAGATATTTCATTATAGTAAAGCAATATGGACAAATAAGGTTTTATACTGTGTATAAGAGAAATATATTTATTTTTATAGGTCTTTGTTCTTGTTTATATAACATAACCAATATTTATCAAACACACAATTTTTGCATTTAAAAGCAATGTTAATGTAAACAAAATGCAGCCAGACACATTTGAAATCTGTTAAAATCAAATGGCCAATCCCCATCAAACTGTGTTTTAAAGATGTTTTGAAAGTTTTAGTAAAAAAAATAAATAAATAAACAATTTTTTCTTGGTATTTAACCTAGTCCATAACATTGCTAAACCAAAATGACAACTATAACGTTACCCACAATAAATTTAAGGTGAATGCTTACTATGCATAAAAAGTTAAATACTAAACTGGAGAGAAGAGGAAAGTGGTTGTATATCTGAAAAGCAAACTGAAATGAGCCCGAGGCATCCAGTTTCCGTCCCCACACCTTGTCCTGGCTGACTGCGCTTCACAGGGAGGCCTAAGAGATGACACTCTAAGATGAGCGAGTTATCTCTGGGAAGTCAAATGCTGAAAGATGGTCTCTTGACTCCCTCAGAAATAGAAATTAAATGTACCTAATCTAAACAGAAAAGTCTCCATTTCTTTGCATACTAGTTGCTATTTCATTATATGGGGATAAATGTTTTCATTCATTTCTATCAGTACATAAGTGTACACTCAGAAGACTATTTCCTTTTACTGTTTGATTTTGAATACAGAATAACAAAGAATAAACAAAATACAGTTCATAACAGTCTGATAAACCTTGTTGACATATAAAATAAGCACATTAATAAGTCAACAAAACAAACATTACACTCTCTTGGTTAAACATTATACTTTCCTGGTTAAAAACTTAAAATGATAAGTAAGGAGATGGAAATGCTAATTATCCTGAGTTAATCATTGCACATTGTGTACATGTATTAAATTATCACATTATAGCTCCTAAATGTGCACAACTATTATGCGTCAAAAACTACACACACACACAAAAAAACACCCCAAGCAAACAAAAAGAAAAGAAAAAAACAGGGTGCGGTGGTGCATGCCTATAATCTCAGCACTGGGGAGGCTGAGACAGGAGGATCAAGGCCACCTTGGGCTACATAGTGAGTTGAAAGCCAGCCTAAACTACACAGTGAGACCCTATCTTAAAACAAAAAAACAAAAACAAGCAGAAAATCAAATAATACAGAAAAGTTAAGATTAAAAAATGTAGTAGCCACTCTTTTATTCAACCTCCAAAGTAGCCACTTTGGGGGCCTTTTGGGGATCATCTTGTTTAAAATCTGCATTTCCATCTTTAGCTCCATGCTGTTACACTCCTCTCCCCTCTGCAGCTTGTCTGTGTTAATTTCATGTCTCCTTCCGTGGCACATACATATTTGGTCTTTCCCGTAGGCAGCTGTGAACAGAGGTGTGCTCCTGGCACTCTCTGTCCTTGCCTGGGACATCTCTCTGTCCTCGGGGTGTGGGGCAGTGGAATTTTACTAATTGCCCTGTGTTTGGTTCCTTTCACCATATCTTCTGCAGGCTTCAGAGAGACTCACGACCCACTGAGTCTCCTCAGGAAGCTGGCCTGGGTCCTTCTCTGTATCCTGACCTTCCCTCAAGGGCAAGCAAGGGGAGCAGTGAGGGAGGGCAAAAGAGGAGGGAGGAAGAGAGGGAAAGGGGGAAGGGGAGAAAGGGGGGGGGAAGGGGGAGATCTGTATAGAATGGTTTTGACCTCTGACTCAGGATTGACTAAGGAGCCCATACAGCATTCTGAGCCTCTTCTAAGCCCTTTGAGTCCTTCAGAAGATAGTTTGCTTTCATTAATTATTATTTTAATTGTATGTATCTATGGGGTGCATGTGAGAAGTCAATTTATATGGATCCCGCCAAAAAAATGTATACACTTTCAACATTTGCCATACTAATAAATGCCTGGATCTAATGGCCACCATTTTTCAGCACCTCCTGTAGTTGTAGAGCCCAAAGATAACTTGTATTAATCTCATGATGTCTCAATAAATTTAGTATAAAATATATATATACAAGTTTTTCTTTTCCTGTTGTATACATTTTTGGGCAGACTCTGTTTACAGTGTGAATGGTCAAATCAGGGTAGGTAAACATTTCCAGCTCCTTAAACATTTTTAAAAAATGAGTAACACAGTTAACTAGAAGTTACAAGTTATAGTGTTTGCAGCACAGTGGGGGGAGTGTAGTGCACAATAACCTAGTACAATAAGTCCCCGACTTACAAGCATTCGGGTTGCAAACTTTCAGAGGTATACTGTATAAGACTCAGTTTGCCAGATTGTGAATTAATCCGGTGTACAAATAGTCTCCCAGAACAGAATTTGTTCATAATTCAGGGACTTACTGTATATATTTAATGAATAAATGGAAGAGAGGAGCTTGAAAGAAAAATAGAAACAGTTACCCTGATTTTATCAGTGTAACCATATCCATATACAGAAGATACATCTAATTCATCCCACCTTTTAGCTTTCGTTTGGTTAAGTTACTTCTTTTGTGCTAGTCGTCTTTAGCATTAAAAAAAAGTAATTGTCTCTGGGTTTGAATTTCTAGGATAATAACCTTGATTATCTGATTTTTTCTGTCATTTTGCAATCTTTCAGGTCAGAATCATCGAAATATCCTTTTTATGATACTTTTTAAAATTCTCTCTGGTTGGTTGGTTCATGAGGTGTGCGTCTACTTTATGAAGATTTAAATCACTACTCTAAGCTGCCTTTACTTTCTTCCATGTGTTCAAACTGGAAGGTTCCATTTAATATCACCTCTTCTGCCCTGTGCACGGTATTCTATTCTCCACTGGAGTTTTGGTGCCTGGCAGCATTGGCAGCAGCTCTGAATTAAAATCACCTAGTGTCGCCTCAGCTCCAGGCCACATGAGTTCCAGATCCGCCATCGATGGTAATGTTTGCAGTATAACAGCACGTTCCGTACACAGCTGCCAAAACAGGGTTTGGCCAGGAACTGTGTTCAAGTTACTATTCTGAGTCTGAGACAGAGGGTTTGATGGTAAGACGAAAATATGGAACCAAGCAGCCTGAATCATTAAAATTGTGACTATTCTACAGAATCCAGAGTGCGTGGCTGCTCTGAGTCTGGGATAAAACACATGAATAACCCGCCTGAGAAATTCTGGAGGGAAGTGATTCTGCCTTCATTCAACCAAAATTAGCATGAGAAAACTTGGTGAATTTTTCATTTTCCTCTATATCTTCATCAAAATCAAATGTGGTTGGCATAAAACACTTCAAACTGTACCTGATTCATAAGTGTGCACAGTAAGTTCTCTGTGTCTGTGGTTCTGCATCTGTGGATTTAATCAATTGTGGATCAAAAGTATTCCAAAAACAAACTGCTTCTGCACTGAACCTGTGTGCACTTTTTTCTTGTAACTACTCCTTACACAATACACAGTAAGAATTATTCACTGTATCAGGTATTCTAAATTATCTAGTATACCTGATAGCTAGAATAGCACTTGCATTGTATTAGGTATTCTAAGTTGTTATCTAGAATACCTGATTCTAGAATAGCACTTACATCATATTAGATATTCTAAATTATCCAGAAATGATTTTCAGCATACCAAACGATATGTGCAGGTCAAATGCAAATACCACACCATTTTATGTATGGAATTGGAGCACGTGCAGATTTTGGTGTCACAGGAGTGTCCTGGAACCAATCCCCATAGACATCCATGGACAACTATATTCAATGAGTCTGTTCCCTTTTTTTCCTTTTCCATATGGATTTGCTTCTCAGTCTGGCTTGATGATGTCTATTTCAGAAAACAGGATTTGGAACTATGTCAGTAAACTCAAATGCCATTTGAAGAAAACTTCCCGTTAATATTTTAGGCAAAGAAATGGGCTGGATTGTGTCTCAAGGCTTGTCACAGAGCAGGCTGGGGTAAGCAGGTTGCACGGACACTCAGTTTGGACCACAGCAACCTGTGCGAGGGCTCCCTCCACCATTACCAGTATCTCACAGGAGCTATGGCCATTTAACACTATAGTTTTAAAAAATTTATTCTTTTATATAATTTACCTAAAATATATGCTGTTATTTCAGTACCCAAACACACAGGTCTAAGGCTGAAGCCCACTGACATCACTGGCTCCCTCTACAAGTGTATGATTGCATTCTGTCCTATCTCAGTTTAAAATTCACACACACACACACACACACACACACCACATACACACACACACACACACACACACACACACACACACACACACACAGAATGGGAGCAGGGCGGGGAGCTGGCTTAAGTCCAGGAGTTCAGGGCCAGAAGTTCTGGGCAACAGTGAGATCTCACCTCTT
>PVJO010000466.1:61458-91248 GCA_004026905.1 Hystrix cristata | reverse complement strand
TGCTGATTCTTATTAGTCATTAACAGCTCCAAAGAGCTCTATAAAAAGATGGCACGTGTCAGATGTCATACCACCCTGTCTTAGTCTGCTCTGAATGTCATGACACAGTACCACAGGCTGGGTGGCTTAAACAAGAGGTCTTTATTCTCCCGCAGTTCTAGTGGCTGGGAGCTCCAGGGTGAGAGTAAGCCCAGTTGGTTTCTGGCAGGGCTGGCTTTGTGGCTCACAGATGGCTGCCTTCTCACTGTCCTCATATGGAGGAGAGGTCATACATACATATGCAGCCCCAAAGGCCTGTCTTCCGAACAGTCACCCTGACGGTTAAGGCTTCAGTGCATGAATTTTGGAAGAAAACAGTTCTATTCATAGGACACTTCACTGGTATGACTTTCTTTTTTTGTTGTTGTTTTTGTCTTTTTTGTTTGTTTGTTTTTGGTGCTGGGGATCAAACTCAGGGCCTTATGCTTACAAGGCAAGAGTCTAACCACTGAGCTAAATCCCCAGCTCAATTTTCTGAGGAGAAATTCACAAATATAAAAACAAAATACTTAAACTATAGAAACAAATAAAAATTTGTCTTAGTCCAAATTTCCCAATGTTAGACTTTACACACACAAAAAAAACGCTTTTTTTTGTGTGTGTGTGATGCCGAGGATCGAACTCAGGGCCTTGTGCTTCCTACGCAAGCACTCTAATCACTGAGCTAAAAAACGCTTTTTCTACTAGCAATGGTCAGATAAGTTGTTAATATTCTTGGAAACTTATATTTTCCAATTTGCTTTAGTGAAGGCAATTTTAATATAAAATTCCGTTCATTTTTAAACAGTATGTGAGGAATAAATAAATATTGTTGAAGTGTTTATTTAGTGTATATAAACTGAAGGGTAATAGTAACTATTGCTGATTAAATTTGTTCATATATGTTCTTCGTATATGTTCATATGTGTTCATATATTTTCATATATGTCCTGGTACTCAGTAGGGTACATGTACTGAGTACCAGGACAAAACGTATGTATTACACATTTACCATGACTATGTATTCACTGAAAGCATACCTTTATAGAGGTCATGTTTTAAATATGCATCTTTAATAAACTGTTGTAATTCTTATCAAAATGTGGCGTTCTACTAAATATTCCAGTCTACAGCAAAATTCCCAAATTGTTCAGGAAAACTGTGTTTTGATATTATTTTCAAACATCAGAGACTTCATACACCACTATACAATGATCTTCACAGTTTATGGGTTATTTTGTTCTGATTTATAATGAAGAAGCCACAATACTAACATCGCACATTCCCATTCCCCAGCAAAGAATATTCAGATATTACTACTAAAATAATTATGACTCTAATGTTCAGTCATTTAAAAAAAAGGAAGGCAAGTAAGAAAATAACAGCACACTATGATACATGGTAGAAATAATATTGTAATGAAGTATCTAAGAAATAGCTATAACAACTGTCTCAATTATGTGACAGTACATATTGACGTTCTGTTACATATCATAAAATGTTGAAGGTTAATTATGTTGAGATCTTCTGTTAGAAACATAATCATAAATAGCTGGTGGCATATACTTTTATTCTTTTATCTCTTGATTCTCTATATCTCTCCATCTATCATTTCTATTCTCTATCATCTCTGTTATCTATCATCTATCTATCTATCCATCCGTCCATCCACAATACCCAAAACAATCCTCCCTACTTTGCATTTTACAGAGAGCCATGTGGAACTTCCAAGATTTCTTCCTCTTACTCTTGAATGCTTTCAGCATCTCTGTCTATGAAGAGAAGAATACAGCCATTATTTCTGCTTTTTCTATGCACATGCACTTTATACCTTCTACCATCTTTCTTCCCCATACTTCTCCTGATGCTGATGTTGTAGTGATTACCAACACCACCCTAGCAAACTGAACGTGTTTTTCTCAGTTTCTGACCTCCGTCATCCTTGGTCTACAAGACCCCCGGTGGTCTCACCAATCACTCTCTCTTCGGTTCCATCTCCCACAGCCTTCCCACTTGTTCGCTCATCTCCACCCACAATGAGTGTTTTTTTCTTCCCCTTAAAGTCCTCCAGCTGTTCCCTTTGCAGGGCATTCTCCCACTCTCCCTCACCTCCTAGCATTCTTCCCCCAGATCTTCTCTGGCTGGCTCCTTCTACCATTCAGTTGTCAGACAGAATATCACTTCTTCCTTTTGACCCTCTTTCTTCATCTTGGCTAAGATTAATCTTCCTTTCCACCCTCCATCCATTTACTCTTACATCATCACTTCCTTTATCACTGCTGTTGTTAGTAGCACTTGTAACACTCAAGTATTCTGTTACTTGCATAGTTGCTGATGTGCTTATGAGCCATCTCTCACCAGCATCTTCTTGCATGTCATGTCCTAAATCCCCAGTGCCTAGTACCTTGTGGATCACAAAGACACACTTGATTAAACTAAGGCTTATAAATTGAAGCCAGTATTTCCCACCTTCATTTCCCAGACTGGCTCACTTATTAAAGCCAATGAGTGCTTGCTTGGAATTCCAGCTGGTATGAGTGTGGCCTCCTCCTCTGAATCAAGCCTCTCAGGCCAGACATTCTATTCTGCCCCACAAAAGGGATGCTGGGAGGATCCTTTCCAGTGGAGCCCCTGGATTCCACCCCAGCAGTGGTCTTTGGATTTTCCAGAAGGAATCCCCACAGCGTGGGACAGAGCAGACTGGGAAGGACTAGGTTTAGGGAGAGTAGTATGCTTCCTGTAGCTATGGGATTTATAGCCATCTTTCACGATCAGGCCAGACATTCTATTCTGCCCCACAAAAGGGATGCTGGGAGGATCCTTTCCAGTGGAGCCCCTGGATTCCACCCCAGCAGTGGTCTTTGGATTTTCCAGAAGGAATCCCCACAGTGTGGGACAGAGCAGACTGGGAAGGACTAGGTTTAGGGAGAGTAGTATGCTTCCTGTAGCTATGGGATTTATAGCCATCTTTCACGATCGTCTAAGGAAACTCTAGGTTACAAGGTCATGGGGAAAGTATGAAGAAATACCTGCTTCCATCCCTTCTCCTTCCGGGGAGTCATCCCAGAACCTTTTCTCTTTCCACTAGAAGCAGAAAAGATCCGGCCATGATTTCAACCGTCTCTATAAGAACTCAGAGCATCTAATTCCATCTCTCTTTAACCCTGGCAACCCTAGAAACGTTTTGTTTAAGCACACGAAATCAGCACTAATTACAATCACTTTGGTGATCCACTTACTATTCATATTTAACACATGGCAAAATAAGAAACATGCATCTCGTGAATTATATATCAATTAGTGTCAAGTTAAGTTTTGCTACACTAAATTCTGCTTATATAATTTCAAATCTTCGGAGTTCACATCTGAAATATAATTTCTACCTATATAAAATTATTATGATAGAAGAAACACGTACTGTGACATGATTATTCAGAATTTATCCCTAAATATTTCTTACCTATACCTTAGAATTCTTAAAGATGGTTGTATTTACAAATGTGGAATGCATTTTGGGGTGTTTACATAAACATGTAAAATGCAAAATTCTGGGATTTTTGAATCAAAAGGCTCTTATGACCTCTCCTCCCAGGTCTTCTGCCAGCTCCTCCCACAGTAATATCATGGGGTGGTTTCCACTCTTTTCCATTTTACAGATTAGTAAACAAACTCCGTTTCTCAAGCCTGAATCCTTCCATGGCTCAGTTTTCAGGTCAGCTGTTGCGCTGCAGTATGGCCTGCTCAAAGCCCAACCATCAGTGCACAACAGAGCTGGATTCTCACCGAGATTTGTACAACCTCAGAGCACATTTCTCACTAGTTGAAATAAAAACATGTCTCAGAAATAATCTGATATAACCCCTTCTTTTTCTTCCAGACCTTTGCTTTATTCATCTCCCTTCCTTGGCAGATTTTTTTGTTTCCTGGCTGTGTGTGTTCCGAAGGGCCCCAACCACACTTGGCTTTGTTCTCTGTCTTCTTGAAAATACACAAAGAACATCCAAAGATGCTGAGTAAAGTGATTTAATCATCTTTTGCCAAGCTGCTGTCCCTACTCCCTAGGATTAAACAGATCATGAGCGCGCTTGGAGTCTTCAACATTGTGGTCACATATACTTATTTTTGTATCTTGTCTGGCTGTGTTTTAACAACAGTGGAATCACACTTTGCTTTGTTCCTCAACAATTTTTCATTTAAACAATATTATGTCTTGGTTATCGCTCTATTTCATGTATTTGGGGCTCACTCGTTCTTTTTAAGAGATGTGTGGTTTTGCCGGGTATGTATCTAACATGGCTTTCCTGTCCTATATCAATAAACTTTTATCTAGAACTACACAATTGTTGATTTTGATCCATAAACAATGATGCAATAAACATCCCGGTAAATATGGGCTAGAGTTATCTTTGTTTACTTCTGTTTCAAACAGATTCCTAGGGAGAGTATTTCTAACACACAAGATGACTCACGGCTAGTAAATTTCTGTTACCTGCACCTGAAGGTGTATTTTTTAAGAATCTGTTCAAGCAAGTGACTGGTGGAAATGCACAGCATATCTGTCCTCTAGGCCACAGAAGACAGATAGGTTGGTATAATGGAGGCATCAATGAGTTTTTGAAATGTAATTATTTTTCTTTTAATTGTTTTAGAGCAATGCAAAGGAGAAGAAACTATATTCCCAAATCCGAAGAGTGTCATCAGCCTCATCAGCATGGCCATCCTCAGAGTTTCTGTTTACTGGGAAGCTCCCATGTACTTCAGTAAGGGCCTTGCTCAGATACAGTTGCAAGAGCACTATCGTGCTAATCACTCTCACCTAAATCTGGCTGAAAAGCAAGATTGATTACTGAGTTTATGTAGAAATAGTTTCGTTACTTTTCTTCTAGATTATTTTACAGATTTTAGAGTTGAGGCTTTAGAAAAAAATTCTTTACTACAGTAGAGCTATTTTCCTATATTTTATTGGAAAGCTGAATAATACAAATTTTTGAACTAAAAATGTATTTTTATTGTATTCTTTATAAAGGAAGAATTTATCTCCAAATAAAAGTGTTTGTTTTAGTTAGCATATTTTATAATTTGTTCCCAAGTCTGTAAGAACATAATCAGTTTTCTCTTTGGCACATTTTAAGGGCACTGTGCAGTGTAGCAGAATAGTCACCTTCTCTCAAGATAGCCCCTCCGTGTCTCGTTTCTGGGGTCCCACCCTTTACATATTCATTGTACAAGCAGCTAACTTTTTAAAGCTTGTAGAGTCTCTTATTAAAGTTTAAACAACCTGTCATGGAATTCTTATTAATTCCTTGCTCGTCAATTTGTTCAAAATATTTATGAAACCAGAAGACACTGGATGAGGAAATAACCAGTGAACAAGATGGGATTTTGGAGTTTATCTGGGTCCTGAAGATGACTTACTCTGATCGAGAGGGGAAAACATTGCAGAAGAGTGAATAGGTAAATGGTGCAGTAAACAAGAGACTGATTCTGCCCACCTCATTATTTTGCCTTGAGCTGGTCCTGTGGGGAAAAATAACTACAAAGACTATGTCAGAAGAAGTGGTTCACAAATTGAGGCTTTCTAAGATAGTGTTATGGTTTACAATGGCTCTTTCCTCCTAGCACATTCAGAGAAAAATCTTGAACAATAAAAAATCTTGAGCAAGTTAAAGCAATAAAAATGCACCATGGTGTGATAAAAAGGACATTTCACCAATTTATAATTATACTCTTGACATATAAACTGTTACATACTTTACAAATTGAGCCTGTTAGAAGTCAGATTTGTGGATATACACAATCACTCTTCCCTATACTGTTGCATGAGTCTATTTTTCTTAAAAATTTTTATGGCAGCTTGTGTAATGAGTCCAAATGAAAATAGTGAAAAAACATTGACTATTTTTCAACATTAAATGCTCACTTCAAATATAGCTAACATAGTTTAATCCTCACACTGTTCCTCTATCCTTTTCTTGCAGATTTTGAATTTTATATTAATTGAAACATTCTTATACATGTTTTATGGTAGAATCTTTTTTATTGTGTTGAGAACACTTAATATGAGAGCCAGTCTCAAGTTTTTTGTTGTCATTGTTGTTGGTTTGTTTTGTGTACTGGGGATCAAACTCAGGGAGTGTCCCTCAGCGGATAAATAAAGAAAATATGGTACAACTTGTAAAAGTCACAGGCTGCATTAGTCTAACAAATTTTAAAATTAGCATGGTATTTTTCACCTTGATACTCCTAACCTGAAGAGTCATTAAATGTAGACTAATAATCAGTGTTCTAATAGCATCTCAGTGGGGCTCAGATTTTCCCAATTTCTGAACCTCTTTCACATCCTCAGTGCTGCAGCCACCCAGCAGGCCCCAGGGAACATTTTCTCTGGACTCCTGGCCTCCCAGCTTGTCTTGCTGGCACCGCCTACCTGACTTTGCAGCTATAGGAGGGCCATAGAGTAGATTCAGTGCAATGAGATTCCTCCAGCTTTTTGATCCCTAGAGCTTCCGGCTACCCCCAGGCAGTGCCCTGAGCTCTCTCTGCAAAATCCCCTTTGAATAGCCTGGGAGGAATTTTCAGATAGGAGATAATGTGACCCTGAGAAATGATGAGTTTCTGGGATCTTTCCATTCACACATGGCTTGTTTATAAGCTGAGGGAGGCAGCCCTGGATTTCATGCGGGAAATGGTTTCAGTTGGACTCAGAGTTCAGGACTCATCACAACTCCAACTAGGATTTGAATCATTTGTTGTCCATGAAAGTCTGCATCTTCATTTACAAAACGGAGGTCATGGTGACCACCCCAAGGACTTCACCTGAGGAGAGACGTGTGCTTGTCTGTAAGCATGACACGCTGTGAAAGACTCTAATGACTGCCATTTCAACTCTACTTTAGAACGAAGCAAGGTAGAAAGTAGGTAGAAAAAGAATAAGAAAAAAACACGGAAGTGATTTTCTACTTTTTAGCTTTCTCTCTAATATATTCTCTGAGGAGCCTGAAAGGAATTGAACCCATGAACTGTGAGCAGTATAGCTGACAGGCCCAGAGACACCATAGAAACCACAGCACTATGTAAAGTAACACACGATTTATTCTTTTTAACTTTCACTGTACTAATGTATTTTGAAATTCTACCTAACTCTCTCAGAGCTGAATATTTTCTCATTCTGGAAATGGAAAATTAGGCCGAAAAGCAGGATATAGAATAAGGAATAATATTGAAAAGGTTTTTGTTTTTAGGCTAAACACACAGTTTGAAGGAACAAGATGTCTTCTCATCTCTTTTCTGCAAGAGGGGGATTGAGGCCTCCCCGAGTATGCAGAGCATCCAGCTCCTGTACCTTTGCTTACAGCAGCTCACAGTCACCCTGTTTCCTCTGCTAGTACTTCCCCCGGCCATTTTTATCCCAGTAGAGTGTGTGTCTCTCACAATGATCATTATCATAAAGCACAGTTCAGTCCTACTTAGATGAGAGAGTTAAGCCACAAATGACTGGAAAGATAAAAACACACGGTCGGGGATTTAGCTCAGTGATAGAGCACTTGCCTAGCAAGTGCAAGGCCCTGAGTTCGATCTCCAGCACACCTCCCAAAAATGAAAATAAAATAATAAAAACACGAGCTTCTTGTAATATCCTTCTTAAACCCTATACAAGTGATGAGCCATCAACTGTGTCCATTAAGGTGCACATAAAAGTCCAACTTGGATGCGTGTACAGGTGGCCTTAGGAACAGCACACCTCGGGGTTTACTGAGCACATGGCTTCTTTCCTGGTGAACGTGATTCAACTGATAAAATGTTGTCATTTTTATAAAGAACAGTTGGACTTCTTTGTATATTTTGTATCACTATTAGTGAAAGTAGAAAACAAGTCTTCAGCATGCAAAGTAAATTGGCCATAATGAGAAGAAAGTGGTAACTGAAAAAGAGGCATAACACAGAATTAATAAAGTTAAAATCAAGAAAAGCAGGAAGCAAAACCAAAACGAATTCAACCCCCAAGCAAGTTTAAATGGGAAAATAAAAATGAAATTTTCATATGTCAGAGCAAATATAAATAGAGGTTAATGAGTCTGGGGGAGTTCTCCAGCCTCCAGACTGGAGGGCGAGGGAGGTGGGAGCACTTATGCTGATTCTTTATGTCCTGCAGGTGGCGTCCATCTCTCACACACGCACGCACGCACGCACGCACGCACGCACGTGCGCGCACACACCTCTCACCTGTACCCTTTCATCCCTTCTCCTCTCCTGGTTGATTCTCAATCCAGGATACTTATTTGAGACTAATCAATGGATTCAGATTTATTTCAAGAACAACATGCCTAGGAATAGGGGAGGAGGAAGGGCTCCCTGTGACTGGAACTTTAAAGGTCTAGAAATGTCTTCCACTTCTCCTGCTAGGTACTGAAAGAAGACACCTCAGGCCACTAGGCAAATCCACATCCTTTCAGGAAGAAGGGCATGCACTTTGCTTTGTGCTGAACTCTTCCCCACTGACTAATGCCACATCTCTAGAGAACAGCAGGACTGGTCTACCCCTCCCTCCTTCTAGGGAGACAGAAGCCACAGAGGCACCAAACAATGTGGCACCTGTGTTGCTCCAGGGAGCCCTAAAAAGAGACACAGTCTGAGCTGGGATGGCAGCAAAACCACATTAGTCCAGAATTCCATTCAGAACTCTGAAGCCAGCCATTCCTCCAGCATCCCCATGATCCCTAGACATGTCCTCCAACCCCACCGTCAATCTTCAGCTCAATTTGTCACTTCCTATAGTCAAGGATAGTAGTTCCCAAACTTGACTAAATATTGAAAATTATCAAGTGGATTGTGAACAATGCTGCTTAGGTCCCATACATGTGAGATTCAGATTTCAGGCAGGTGTTTCCAACATAGAAAGGTACTATTAGGAGAGGGCTTTTTTTGTTTGTTCCATGTCCAAACCTTTTTCCATTCTATATCTGCTATTACACACACATTCAGATTTCCAGGCCCAATTCTACTTTTCCCTCTTTCTTCTTAGCACAGAATTTGATACTTTTTAATGCCAAACCGATAAGAAATA
Source organism: Hystrix cristata (assembly GCA_004026905.1). Lineage (NCBI taxonomy): Eukaryota > Metazoa > Chordata > Mammalia > Rodentia > Hystricidae > Hystrix > Hystrix cristata. Next base: position 82,166 of record PVJO010000466.1, on the reverse strand, counting down.
ATCAAACACTCCCTTTCAAAATTTTAAAATAAAACCCACATAATCAATTCTTCCTCTTCTTTCAAAAACGAATGTCTCTTTCCAATATTTTCTATATTCTGGACCCATCTTCCTACCATCCTCTATGGGATCTTGATCAACAGCCACTCCATGGGTCTCTTTATATCCAACCCCTGAGGTTTCCACAACCATCCCAAGAGTAGGATTTGAATATAGTTGGTTGCCTCCAAAACTCATGTTGAAATCTGCCTAGTACTCTGGTGGTGTTGGGAGATGGGGCCTTACAGAGAGGATTGGGTCACTTAGTTTGCAGAGCCCATCAGCATTGTGCGCCTGGACGTCCCAGCCTCCAGAACCACGAGCCAAAACAAATCTGTCTTCTTTATAACTCACCCTTCTCAACTATTCTGTTATTGCAACATAAAACAGACTAAGACACTCAGGTTGCAACCATGCACATGTCTATATAGATTCCACTTCATCCTTTTTCGCCCATGCAAGCCCTCATGCTATTGCTAACTCACTCTCCCTCCCAAGCATTCAAGGTTCTCCACAAAGTAATCATCATTTGGTGTTTCCTTTTCATCATGTCATTTACTCTCCTAAACACACTGTAACCTGGTACTTTCTCTCACCAACTGACAAAGTTACTCATAAACTCATGACATTGATTCAGATATTTTTATTTTATTCTCACAAGAATCCTATAAGCATCTAGTATAGTAATGCCTACTATATAGGTGAATAAAAAAGATACAAAGAGTGAAGCAACAAGTCCAAATTCACACAGCTAGGAAGTGGCAAACCCAATATTTGACCTGATCTGATTCCAGAATCTTCATTCTTCACCTGCCTTCCTGCTCTGCCCTCTAGTTCACCTGACATTTGCTAATTCTGATGACAAAACTGTCCTGCCTGATTCGACATTCCTAGCATCCAAGTCATTCTTGAATTAGATGGCAGAGATAGGACCATAATTTCTAGAAATGCATCATTACAATACACATGCATGCCAGAAGAGAGGTCGTGTGCTGCTGTGCTCCATGTGTCCTCCATGTGTCCTTGAGCACATTAGCTGGAGTATCAGATCGAACTGCCTTTATTGTGCCACAACCCAAGGAACCCGGATGTGAAGATCAACAGAGAGAAATGGGTAGGGGGATAAGAGGAAAGGAGAAGGAGACAAGAGGGGCAGAGAGAAAGAAGAGGTAGCTAACTTAGCGCTGAATGCTCCAGAGATCTAGGAGGGAGGAGCACTTTGGCCTAAAATGTGGTCCCACAGGATCCTTGGCAACCAGAAGCTCCAAGTGATGCCCAAACCACCTACCACACAGAAGACTGGGGAGGGGTGAGAAGATGTCCCTGAGCCTAAATTTAGAGTACTTGGAGCATGATCCATCTGATCACAGCACACAGACATAGTTTCCTTCCAGAAATATTGTTCTTAGAATACTTTGTCTTATAGCTTAAAGAACTAAGCTCAGATGGAGAAGAATCTCTCAATTTTAAGATCCTAAATAGAATAAAAGGGATCAGTAGTAGTCTTTACAGAAATTCAACATATGAATTTAAAATGCATGTCTATAGCAAATTAGCAAGCTGTGATAAGGCGAATTTCTCTCCATGAAGAGGTGTTTCAGTCATAAGCTAGAATCTCTGACATGAAAACTCTTTTACAAAGTCTGGTTTTCATTTCAGCTCGCTTACTCAACTAAGTGAGAAACTGGTTCTAATTCAGGGTAGGAAAAGCATTGTTAATGTAAATCTGACCATATTAACTTTTATTTTGGGGGGAAGCAGGGATGGAAAAAATACTGCCAGAGTAATTTTGTGTTGAGTTCTCAGGATATTTTACAGCAATCTTTGCAAACTACTACACCAAGTGCGGAGTCAAGCCCATTGTGTGGATCATCTTATTTTCCTCACAAAAATTACACTCCTTTTCTAAATGAAGAAACTAGAACTGTGAGCAGTTAAATCACCCAGATTCACAGTTTATAACAGATTCTTGTTTTCAAAGACAATTCCATGTGACTCTAAAGCTCTAGCCCAGCCTACAATTGAGACCTAAAAAGTGCATTACATTGACTATGATAGTTAAGAATAAGTGTTGTTTGAAAATAAACTCGATTTTAAAAGGCCTATAATGAAAAGCAAGTTGTTCAAATATAACCTAAAATAGAACACTCAAAAAAGATGAAAGAAAAAAAGGAAAAACATGTTCAGAAAGAAAGAGAAAACAACACATCACAGGGAGTACAAAAATAACCCCCTTAAACAGGAAAACCATTATCTGCTGAAGAAATTTATAGGAAACTAGAATATTTCATTGTTGATTAATTAGAACTCTCACTAACTGTATGGAAGCTTCTACTTCCTGCTGTTAGACTGTCTCACTGTAGCCAAAGTTTCAGTACAGGAAAATCCTGGCTCATCCGTATCTTGGATAGAAGAATACATGACACTGCTTAAGAAACTGCTTAAACCAGCTAACTGCTTTGATTTGTTAAGGTCACTGGATTAAAAGTAAAGGCTGGTACCTCTTAAGAAGTCTGTGTATCCATATAGTACTTGTTTTGAGAAGTAAAGGACTCACAGTCAATCGGCAACCTAGAGGGTAATCTGAAAATCCGGCTGGTAAACCAGCCATTCATTCAGAACACCTCGGGGACCAGGGAAAAGATTTTCTTCAAACCATCGCTAAGGATTTGCACTATTGCTAAAACAAAATTGCTCTGAACTGCTATATTGATTTAAAATTTAACCAAAGGACAGATTTCCTAACACAAAGTCATCATTTATTGTGAAACAAATCAGTTAGATTCAGGATTAGCCCTTTTATTCTTGTGATCATCATAAGCACTTACACAGAGTGTTGAGAAGAGCTGGAAGTTTCCCTCCAATGAGGAGGAGTAATTGTACTTGACTTGCATATTCCCTCGTTTCGCAGAACTCAACCACACTTGCCATTTGAGTTTCCATGAAATTCCCAGGAAATGCATTTCTCCAGCCAAGCACATACGCAAGTTCAAGTCTTCTCCACATGCTCTTAAGGTCACAGGTTTGCCCTGGACCTTATGAAACTGGCACTTCACCCAGCCACAGCGACAGCTCAAGTCCTTTGGCCCAAGAGTGCTGCTGTGCTCTGGGCGCACCGTGCTGTGAGGGACGCTCCCCTCACGTGAACTGAGTTTAGATTGGCAACATCAGACTGCAAATACTCACCTTAGGAGCTTTCTGAAGGTTTTAGTTTGAAAACTCAGACCCAATTACAATCAGAAAGAAAAGGTGAAATACTGTGTTAAGTCAGGCACTACTAACAAAGCCCACTAAGTAACTCATTGGCTACATTTTTAAAGATATTCTCATTGTGAGAAAATAAGTGTTATGTAAAGTTTAACACTCCCACCATGTTTAAGCATATAGTTCAATGGCATTAAGTGTATCCACCTTGTGCCACCATTATATCTCCAGAAAGCTTTTGATCCTGCAGTGGAAACTCACAGGGTACCTTTTAAATAATGCCTGGAGTTGAAAACACCAAATGCTGCACTTCAGTTTGCGAGAAAGAAGGCACAGGAGTGTTGTAAAGATTATTCAGACAGGTATTACTTCATGTGGCTTTGCTGCCTGGTATAGAACCCCCTCAAAGGAATTTCTAAAACTTAGGCCGCCACTCTGCTTGATTCTAAATCCAGTTTAAGAAACATTTCCCCTTCAATTGCTACCAACTTCGAGTAGGACCTCGCGGGATTTCTCTCTACATTTTGTTCTGTAGGTGCAACCAAAAATGTGTGAGTCTGTGTATGTGAGCGTGTGTGTGTTTATCTAAGAATGCTACCTAAGAATAAATGCCATATTAAACCTCTCATTATTTTATCATTACATAAATCGACTTAAGAAATGACATGGAAAAGAGCTCCTTTACCCTTGGTAGATTCTGTTTCTTTCAGTTTTTGGAAACTGTAACCTTCAGGGGAAGGATGCATAGGCTAATTGTGGGCACATCACAGACTAAATGTGGGCACATCAGGGAGCCCAGGGCAAGCAGCGTGATGTGCACAGAGCCCTTCAGAATGGCAGGTGGCAATAGCCTCAATGTCAGACAAGGTGTTTGCCTTCCTCTCAGGCTTGCTATTCAGGAAAAGCTCTCTGTTTGAAGGGAAAAAGATATTGCGTACCCTGGATGCTCACCCATCTATTCATGTGCAGTCTGCCTCATGAGGACAATCTGCCTCACACAAATGCAAGGAGGATGTAAAAGGAAACAATCGTGAGGTCAGGAACTCAATGGCCGATACAGTGGGAGGCAAAACAAATATTCATGCAGCCTAGAGACCCAATAGTCATCCCGGAGCCCTTAGAAGGGCATCTATGCTTTCATTCAGCAAACATGTCCTAATATCCTAGTCTCTACAAGGTAAAGTTAAGCTTTAGAGATTTACATTAGTTTCCTAGAACTGCTGTAACAGTACCACAACTAGTCAGCTAAAGGTCTGCAGGCCAGAAATCTAAAGTCCATGTGACCACAGGGCCATGCTGCCTAAGCAGGCACTAGGGAAAGATCTGTTCCAAGCCTAACTCCTAGTTTCTGGTTGCCTCAAGCAGTCCTTGGCCTATAGATGCATCACCCCAGTTTTGCCTCTTCGCCGGGTGATCTCCATGTGTGTCTTCACATCATTCACCTCTGTGCATCTCATGCACTCTCTTTATGAGGACACCAGACATATTGGATTCAGGCCAACCCTACTGATCTCATTTTAACTTGGTTCCCTCTGTAAAGGCCTTATTTCCAAATCCAGTCATATCGCTAAGTCCTGGAGGTTATAACTCTAGCCTATCTCTTTGGAGAACCACAGTCCAACCCTTAACAGAGAAGCCAAGATGAGAGACACGGTGATGCATAGAGGAATCTCACACTGTGACAGGGATTTAGGAAAATAAACTATTCATCCCAGTGATGCTCAACACACTGCTACAGGTCATGGAATTGTGGGTCTTGGCACTTTTAATTTTTATTGTATTGGATTAATAAGGATCTTATCCTTTGCACTATATCCTTCTAGTCACAAAACCTTTTAGGGTAAGCAAAAGGAAAGAAACCAACAGATGGAACACCTTTGGCTAAGGCTTCCCTCTCAACTGCTTAACTGAGTAGAAAAACATTCATGGTTTCTCCAATATTCGTGTGTTCTTGGGAGGGAGAAAGAGGGTCCAATTACAAAAATACAACACAAAATATGCAGCTTATAAGATTCATCTTTTAAAATCTCTTTTATAGGGAAACTGTCCCCAACATGTGAAATATCATTAATCAAAGCAGAGCAAGATTTTAAACCAATATAAATTACTTCCAAACACATAGTAAATACATTTTTGTACATGCCAAGCAACATTGAAGAAAAAGTGATTCCTCTAAAGAGGCCTTGAGCCATACTGAGAAACAGAAGTAACATCAGGGCTGTGAAGAAATCCAAAGGATTCCAGAGAATGCCACCAATAGCAACACTCTATGAGTTACTCAATGCGGCTACATGATAAAGAAATCCAGGATTCTTCAAATCCAAAGCCTGTGTTCCTGAATTTGCCACACACAAAAACAATTAATTTATTAAATTTTAAAATTTGTGTATCTTTCAGAAATATGACACCGAATCAGAGAAAAATGAAAGAATGAATTCAAACTACTAGCTAGTGTAAAGTAATGCAGAAGCAATGTTAAATTTTCTTATTAAGCAAAATGAGAAAAGAAATTATATATGACTTGTATTATTCTTAAACTTCCACACTATTAAAGAGTACAATAACGAGAGGGCCTTTCCATGTTTTCTTTGAGACAAGGACCTTATTTTCATTTGGAATTTTTTTCCCAAGAAGGTCTTAAGATTCTGTTTCTTATCAAATATATAGTTTGCAAATATTTTCCCGCATTCTGTAAGTTGTCTCTTCACATTACTGATTGATTCCTATCTTGCGCAGAAGCTTTTTGTTTGATGTAATCCCACTTGTCTACTTTTGCTTCCATTGCCCGCACTTTTGGGGTCTTATCTGAGATACTAATACCCTGTTTTGGTTATTACATAATATCTACAGGTGTTACAACATCATATTTGCCATATAAATATGTATAACTATTATGTATCAATTGAAAACATTATGTTTTGCCAACAGGTTTGCAGCTACCTGTCGAATTATTATTAGGAAACATACCCAGATGCTGTCTTCTTGTCGATATTGCTTCCAGTTCCTCCCACCATCACTGAACATCAAGAGGTAGCTGGTCACCCAGTCAGAGCTCCCGTATCCTCCTTGTGTCGCCACAGCAGTGACCTCCATTCGCTCTCCAAGGTCAATCTGCAGCCATTGGTATTTATTTGACACCAGTGGGGTCCAGCCACCAGCTCCTTTTATGGAATAGACAAAGCAGAAACATGGTAAAGTGGAAGAAATTATTTGCCCTATCAGGTGCTGGACTAGAAAGCTATAAGATTATGAATATAATTTTAAATTTATAGACTAAATTTAAGAAAAAGAGATTCATATCAGAAAAAAAGGAAACATAAGATTATATGGAAATGGTGGACCCTACATTGTTTTCACATCTCACTAAAGATGACTCTCTGATACATGGAGGGCAGGTATCTTGCTAGATAGAGAAGGGGTTTGATGTGATGTCAGGCGGCCAATTCAGCATTACTGTCACTTTATGCAATGAGTGTATTTAATAGCTCTGGGAACGACTTGCCCTTTGGCAGACACAAGAGATTAATTTCTACAGTAGGAAGTATAGTATTGAGCACCAAGTAAACAAAAAGAGTCACAATGTGGTCTGCAAACTCAAAGTACTTACAGGAGAAATGATCATCTAGAGGAATGATCCAAGGGCCTAAGGCGGAAGCTGAGCAGGGGTGTGTGTGTTTTTCATGTGTGGAGCCCTGAGTTGGACACCTGCCCCAATACTGCAAAGTAAATAAAATAATTCAAAGCAGACAGTACTTTGTGAACTGATCTCACTTGTGTGCAGTTGATTTCAGAAGCAGACGATCAGATGGTGGTTACCAGGGATTGAGAGGTGTGGCTGAGAAGATAACAGAAAAAAAAAATTCTTCTTGAGAACTAAAAGGTTCAGAGTAACAAGGAATCAAGTGAGTTCCAGGTGGGGCATACCGTGTCCTCTGTTCTCCCTGGCCAGATTAGGGGGATACCGAGGATACCTTCACATAGTGTTGGTCTATCTTGAATAATGAAAAGGAGTATGTCATGTATTAAGAGAGATATAAAGTAGGAATTTCATACTTTTTGTTTCGACAAAGGCAATATGGAAAACAAGAATGTGAGTTGAAATGGCTGGTGATATCTTATGGATGTTTGTTATTTTTCCAGTCAAATAAATAAAATGAAGGATTTTCCTAATCACTACTTCATTAACGACCAAATAATTTCCAGGATGAGGAGATTAGCACCTTTACTTTTCCATAGTTCTGTCACTTATTTGAAGCTTCTGGTAGAAAGGTCTGAAAATCTAGACAGTTTATTATTTGCCAGGTTATGTTGTGTCTTTTAACGAAGGATTATTATTTGTAACTATGCCCCAATCTGTAAAGCCTTCAGTACCACATCCAATGTAAAGTAAATGTTAAAAAGATTTCATATTATTTTATCTAGGGGGAGCAATTAGGGAGGGGGGCACTACACTGGAATATGTAAGATATCATGGGGAAATGCAGAGAAATGTATTTACAGGCGCCTCTTTGAATTGATGATTATACCCTTATCTACTCTTTCTTTATGATTTCCACATTTACAGATTCTTTACAACTCAGATTCTAAGAGTTTTTGCAGTCCATCTTCATTCAAAAATATTTTCCTCTGAATGTACCATAAGCATATTATCACCTTGATATGGACTTCCATTACATATACATGTTCATTTTGTTCTGCTTGTTATTGTTCTATATTTTCACTTAATCTACTAGGCAGGATAGTGAATTAGTGGTGTCCAACACTTACCATCTGATTAATGACACTGAAATTTTCCAAACCTTTCCTAAATTAATGACTAGGAGTTGGGCAAAGCTTTATTCAAAACCAGGTGCTCTTCTACACAAGGGTCAGATAAGCAACAATAACTCAGCCTCTCTAAGAGTCAGAGTCCAGATACCGGACAACAATAACCTGGGGAAGAAAAGAAGGGAGATGGATCCCCAGGAACCAGTAAAAATCTGTCAGGAAAACTGGAGCCTACGGAGTAACTGAAGAGACAGGATACAGCTTGGAAATGGGAAGAGACACTCTGCACTTTCCCTGTGGCTCCCGGCTTGTGGCTTGTAAGAAAGGAAGACCAAATCTACAGAGGCAAAGTGAAAGTGGGGAACTCCAGAGGGCTTCCAGGAGAAATGTAGCAGTGATACGGGCCAGCGGATGCGGTGTGCTGCCGCAGCTGTCGAGTGTATCCTCTGGAGAGACTGCCACGGTCAGGTTGGCAAGAGACACCCCTGAAGGGTTTAAGCTAAAGGACACTGGCCCCATCCACATAGCCAGAGGCTAGACTCAGTGCAAATCACTCCAGATTTAAAAGGTGTGCAATGGGCACCCTCACCCTAATCCTGCTGGTAACTCCATCCAGCACAGATCTAGGGTCTGACGGCCTTCTTTATGTACCAGTATGAGCAGACATGTCTTGAATTAGACACTTCCCCAAAACTGTAGATCCCAGAAAAAAACCACACAATTGAAATTGCAGAGAAATTTCTTTTTTTTTTCTTTTTGTTTTTGTCTGTGTGTGTGTGTGTGTGCATTGTTTTTCGCTTTTTCATTTTGTTTTATTCTGTTTTTCTTCTCCCTTTCCTCCTTTCTTCACCAGTTTGCTAGGGCATGAGAAATTTTCCTGTGTCCTTCTTCCTTGCTTCCTCTCTATTTTTCTTAATTTTTAATTTTTTATCTCCCTTTTAATTTTTCTCCTTTTAATTTTTTCTCTCTCTTTATTACTCTGTATATAATTTCTTTCTTTTTTCTCTTTCTTTTTCATTGATCTTCTATTTCTCATCAATTTTTTTTCTTTTACCTTTACCTAATTCAATAAACATCTTTCTGCTCCCCAGTAAGATCCTTTGGGGGTTGAGGATTTAGCTCAATGGTAGAGCACTTGACTAGCAAGTGCAAGCCCTGAGTTCACTCCCCAGCACCCTCCCCCCAAAAAGATCCTTTGTACTATTTCTCTTTCCTCCTTTTCATATCATGGAATTTAAGGTTTCAAAGCTTTCATCTTGCACCCTCAAACTCTATATAATTAATAGTACAAATTTTTGTTAAGATTTTGATAGTTAACTCTGTAAAATTACTGTTGAACTATTTTCTACCATTAGCAGAGGTAATAGCTTTTGCATTTAGTAAATATTAGCAGTAAATCAATACCTGGGTTGTCTTTACAGTTTATACATAATTGCAGATTTCTTGTCTAGGATTAGGAGTAGTACATACTAGGTTTCTATGGTATGTTAATACCTAATTTGTATTAGCTGATACTATTGTAGCTGATTCACTTGATATTAACATGGTCACATAATTGTTACTATTTTGCTCTAAACCAACACACAGATTACCTTTGTGACATTAATAATACTACAGTACATTCCAAGAGAACTTGGTTGCTGCACTAACTACACTGCATCCTCCCCTCCCAAATTAACCAAGGTAGTCCGATCTTGGGGCTGTGGCAAAACATAGTTATCCAGGCCCAAAGTACATCACTGAAAAGCAACTAAAGAGATCTCCAGACTAGCAACAAAGTCTATAGACTATAACCATCCACAAACATCAGCACAAAGTAAAACAAACAAACACAATAGATACATGAGAAGATAGGCAACAAAATACCTCCCAAAATCTGATCTCCATCAAAGCCAATCTGGGACAATCTGCCATGCTGTGGTTCTTGGGAAATTTCTAATTCTTTATACAAGAATTAGAAACTAAACAAATTTAGGTATCACTTATTTAAAAAGGAAGATAATAAAATCCATGTTCTTTAAAACCCCACAGTGACTATTTTAAATAGAACATAGCTTTTTAAATTAAAAAAATTGGTTCTATCATCTATGAGATCTGATTTAATCAACTTCTACTTTAGGTCACAATAAAAATTTTTACAAACTAGAACTATGATACATAAAGAATTACCAGCACAATCATCACCATGGTCATTGTCACAACCATCCCTACTTTACATCTACAGTCGGAGCCAAAGGGAGATTGTTACTCCACTCACATATATGAAAATTGAAGGAGATTACAGGAATGGTCCTAACTTCCTAGCTAAAAACAGAAAAAAAAATACGTATTCCATCGAATGGAATAATCCAAAATAGTGATCATATTAGTTATCTTTTCATTGATATGACAAAGTTTCTTAGAATAATGATTTAATAGAGGAAAAATCATTTTCAAATGGTCATGAACTATAAAGATGAGAAAATTTCCTAGAGAAATATAAGATCAATCATGGGGCATTTAAGGGAACCTAAGTAGGACATGGTATGACTGCACAGGGGCAAAATCCTTTGAAATGAAAGTTTTCAAGCACAAAATATTTCAAAGAGAAAATACATAGAATTTGGCATTTGTTTGAGAAGGAAAGATAGACTGATAATTATAAATTGTGTTTTTCTCACAAGTTATTCAGCTTTAATGGATACTATTTTATATTCATATACTCCAGTCTCCAAGGAGAATAGGTGTTACTTTAACAAATTGATCTTTGGATTTTATAAAAGCAACCTTCAACTATTCTTTCTGTGTGTGGCACACACATACTCAGAATCAGTTTGCCTTACTGACACTGGAGTCTATCTAGTGTAGGTTTATTACATCGAAGGGAGAACTATTTGGTCCCAAAATATTTATGTTCTTTGTATCAAAAAAAGTCCCATCAGATATGTTTTGTGTACTTATTGAAAAAAATCACCAAGTGTGTTGTCACACTTACTGGATACAGGCACATTTATGCATTCCTTTCAAGACAATTAGGCACAGATTGCTAGTTTTTCTGTTGAGTTAAATATTCCTGGAAGGCTGTGAGCTGTGCTACAAGAAAGACCTGAGTCTCTGCATCGTCTTTCCTCTGTGGAGCCGCAGAAGTGTCAACTGCAAAATGTGACTCTGGCTTGTGCACAGAGTCACTGCCTCTGGGCTCCCTGCATTCCTTTCCTGCAAAATTAGTGCCTGATGTTTTCTCAAAAACGTAACACAAAGTGAGACAGAAACTATTTTTTAAACACAATTCTCATTTAGTCAAAAAACGAAGAGAAGAGTTCTAAGTGATATTTGACATCCATTTGTAAAATTCTATGATAGATTAGGAGTGTAGTTTCACTAAAATATTGCCATCCAATCGCAACCAAATATCATAATAAATTTCATGACAAACTTTACCCTTGACATTTTTATATTTTTGCTTATAATTTGCATGTTCACTTTGTGATTTCCAAAAGACGTTATTGTAGAAGTGTCAAATCATGAATAACAATGTTGTCCCACTTCATTAAACCATGAGAACATATGGCTATCTTTAGAAAAATGTGTATTTAATTTGTTGCTGAGAATATAAAATATTTTTCATGATTTTCACACATTGTCATAACTTATTATGTTTCCTGTTCCCTTTATATTGTCCTCTTTAAGAGACGAAGCCCCTGGGTGGCTCCTGTCTAGTGAATCCAGCGTGGCCAGGGACGTGATGGGACAGTTACAACCCAGGGCTCACACAGCACAAGTTTCTTTCTTCTCCTCTAACCTTAAACACAATGAGAAAAGGTAAGAGATATGGGAGGTCATTATTAGGATGGTATTATAAAATGCCATTAATTCCTTCCTGATTCTAACAAATCATCTCCACATTTTCTAGGCTTTGCATTTTCAAATTCTCCACCCTCTCCCTCTCTCTCACTATCATTAATTCCCCTTAATACTTAGCATTCCTTTAGCCTGAGATAGAAAACTCATAAGAGAAGGAAATCCTAAAAATAAGTAAGAGACAATGCACTTAAGCATTCCATCTCAGGGCAGTGGACATGCTTACAGGTACAGTACTGCATTTTGGCTCTTTGGGACAAAAAATATTTGCTATGCTTTGGCTAAATGTCCTCAAAGGCCCATGTGGTAAAGGCTTGATCTCCAAGGCGGTGCAGGTGGGAGGCAGCATAACCCATAAGAGACAGGGGTTGTGGGAAGCCTCGGATCACTGGAGATGCGCCCTCAAAGGGGACTGTGAAATTCTGTTCCATCCTCTCTCTTTTCTCTCCAGCCATGAGGTGAATGGTTTGGTTCTGCCCCACACTCTTGCCATTGCGTGCTGCTTCACTTCACACTCAAAGCAAACAGGGCTAGTCAAGCATGAACTGAAATCTCCAAAACTGTGAGCCAAAATAAACCTTTTCTCTTTATGATTCCTCAGTTATTCTGTTATAGTGACAAAAAGCTAACTAACACAGTATTTGTCTCACACACATTGTGATGATCTACGAATTGCCAAAGTGCCAGTCAGTAAACAACCACCAAATACTCCCTTATGTCCCAATGTTCACATCATGGGAATACAAAACACAGAAAGTCCGCAGTAGTTCTATCAGGAAATATCAAAGTGAAAGGCCTTCATGGATTAATTTCTGGACATAAAATAAATTCTTGTGTGCAGCTGAAGCACTGCAGAGGCAATAAAAGAAGGAGAAACTTCAGGTGGAAATTTTCATTACTAGAAAATATAAAACAGCCGTAGTTTTATTAAATACAACTCATTGCATTAAGGTATACATTTCTCTTTTAACTTCGAATTTTTTCGAGGGATATGCTGGGGATCAAATTCAGGGCCTTGCACTTGCTAGGCAAGTGCTCTACCACTGAGCTAAATCCCTGACCCCTTTAACTTCAAATTTTTAACAAGAAGGAAGATACATTTTCCGTATGACTGTATCTTTAAAACTAAACCAGAGAGCAGCCACACCACCACACTGGCACAACAGGAGAGCAGCCACACCACTGCACAATGGCCGGCCTGGCCGACTCCACGCCATGGAGTCCACACCCTGGCCGTGTGAAACCACCAAGTCCTGCCCGGGCCTGCATTTTGTTTCCCGTCAGCACTGGGCCACAGAGAAGCCGACCAATTGACTGGGACGAAGCCAGCACTCTGGGAGAGAAGGTAAACCCGGAAGAGTCAGTGGAAGGAATCACAATACCAGATTTGAAGTTATATTACAAAGTTACAGTGATAAAAACAGCATAGTACTGGCACAAAAACAGACATGTGGATCAATGGAACAGAACAGAGGAAGCAGAAACAAGCCTAGGCACATTCAATTATTTGATCTTGGTAAAGGGGCCAAAAACACACACTGGAGAAAAGATAGCCACTTTAACAAATGGTGCTGGGAAAACTGGCCATCTACATGCAGACAATTGAGTCTAAATGCATATATCTTGCAAAATATTAAACTAAAATAAAAATTGATCAAAGATATAAATGTTAAAACAGAAGCACTCAATCAGCTGGAAGATAAAATAGGTAAAACTCGAATATGCAGGCATAGAGAAGAACTTTCTGAACAGAACCCCAGTTGTACAAGAAATAACATCGAGAATCAACAGATGGGGTCAAATCAAATTAAGAAGCTTCTTCAAAGCAAAAAACACAACCAACAGAGTGAACAGACAGCCTACAGCATGGGGAAAGGTTTTGCCAGCTATTCCTTGGACAGAGGACTGATATCTAGCGTATATAAAGAACTCAAAAAAAAAAAATAGACACCCCAAAGTAAAAGACCCAATCAAAAATGGGTAACTGAAATGGCTAATAAATACACGACAAAAATCTTCAATATTTCTGGCCATTAGAGAAATGCAAATTAAATTAACACCGAGCTTCTATCTTACTCCAGAAAGAATGACTATCCTCAAGAAATAAAATAACAAATGCTGGTGAGGCTGCTGGGAAAAAGGAACATTGTTGGAGGGAAGGTAAACTTGTACAACTACTATGGAAATCAGCATGGAGATTCCTCAAAAAACTAAAACTAGAAATTCCATTTGACCTAGCTAGACCCCTTCTAGCTATCTTCCCAAAAAAGTTAAAGATGTCATATTACAGTGATACATGCATATACATGTTGACAGTATCATAGTTCATAATAGCTAAATTTTGGAAACATCCTATTTCCCCTTAGACAGATGAATGGATAAAGAAAATGTGCTATCTATGAAAAATGGAATACTACTCTGCCATAAAGAAGGATAAACTTGAGTCATTTATAGGAAAACGGACACACTCTGAAATCTTAACTGAAATAAATCAGACACAAGCTTAAATATCACACAGTTTCTCTTATACGAGAAACTCAACATATAAATAAAGAGCAAAACAAAAGATAATAGAAAGTAGGGATGTTTTTTCACATGGGAAGGCGCACAAGTGATGGAGGGAGCAGTGAGGGAGAGGAGGGAAAGGAGATGGAAAAAGAATTGAAATATACTATGTATATGTACCAGCTCCCCACAAAGAATATCATCATTTTGTAATGCAAACATGTGCCATACTAACAAAATAAAAACTGAAAAAAATTAAAACAATTAAACCAAGCCCAACACAAAGGAGGCCTCTTTTGGACAGGACCAGAACAGTTAAAGAAAAGAACAGTATTTTAGGATTGGTGAAATACCTTCTTTAACTTTTGGAAATTTTGAAGAAATTGCGGGTTTTAATATAATAATAAATTATCGTGGATAAAGTGGAAACAGGAAAATTCTCAGATATTTTGTGTTTTCCCCTTATGAACAAATTATACACCAGCCTATCACTTTGCATTTAAAAACCTGAAGCTAAGACTGAAAGAAAATAACAAAGTGAGCACTTCGCCCTTATTACGACAACCAGCATAAGAAGGGAGGATTTGAAGTGAGGAAAAATGAACTTTGATGTTAATCTGCTAATAAAACATACACAGAGGAGGCAGAGGGCACCCAAGCACAAATAAATACGTATCTTTAGCCAACACATGAAATGATACACAGAACGGTTAATGATTTTACATCTTAAACACAACATGCATTAACTGTCAAAATTGCCTAAAATAAGACATTAGATTTTCACAAATTCTTTTGATGCAGACATAACTATAGCACATGAGAAGGCAGACCTGACACTAAAGGTAAAACTAGTTCACATATGAGTATGTTCACTAACTCGACAAAACACTGATCAACTAATTATGAGGTGCACTAAAGCCAATGGCAACAAATGCATAATTCATTTCCTGAAAGTCAGTTATTGATCACTCATGAAGTCCTATAATTGTATGTATCATATAAAAATCTATCTAGTTAATGTAGATCGTCACTCATTCATTCAGAAGTATTAAGAATTTACTATGTGCTAAAATATCATTTGAATTCTCATATTAAACACTCAAGCCATACGTTAATTTTGAGAAATTTCCAATGTGCTCCTGATCATCTGAAAAGTTCAGCAGGTCAGTTTTCTCTTCAAAGAGTCAGTGTATGTTAGAGGATCAGGGCTGTCAGAGCTCTGCACGAAATACTCCTGTAAACGTGATTCACACTGTGCTGACCAGCTTTGGAGTCTATCAAGATATTGTTTGCACTTGATATCTTATGTTTAATGCAATGAATAATGTTTCATAAAAGTATAAATGTTTTATATTTTCTAACATTTGATCATTTCCAACCCAAGTTTTTCTCCCTTTATTATCTTTACAATGTTTCAGCTGCAAACAAGACTATTCTACGTCCAGAAATTAATTCATCAGGACTTTCCACTGTGACAGAATGGTTGGAGGAAAAGTGAGATAAACTAATAAAGTTTCCGAAGTCTAACATTATTTGTCAATCAAATTCCTTTAGAATCTTCCTGCCCTCATCAAGAGAATGTAGACACTGTTTATAGGCAGCATTTGGGCTCCTCAGGATAACTGTAGGCAATTAGGAGCCTGGAGACTAGAGCTTTGAGATGATGCACGGGGAGGGGGAAAGTTGTGCCAGGAGACTCTGCAGGGAAGATGGTGCTGATGTATTTTATTACATAAAGATGGACACAAGGAAGGTGAGGTAGAAGCACCTATAAACAGGCAATTTGAACATCTACAAACTAGAAGACATAATCTAATAATATGTCCCTGATTCTGGAAGTAGGGGAGGAGTGATTATAATTTCCAAATACAATGATAGGAATTGGAGCCTGCTGTTCACCTATGCCCACAGACCCGACCACTTGGCCTTCAGAATGAGGGGACTCAAGGCTTCCCTGAAGCTCCCATCTGCAAATGTCTCTAGGATGCTACCACAGCCAGGTTTTGTGACTTTGATTCTACTTGCTGAATTTGTCCAGCATGTTATTTGAGACCTACTAAAATTCTACAATCACTTTCACATGCATTGCTGACAACTAAGTTTGTACAAATCTGTGCAACTGGCTTCTAAAATGTGAAACTTTACACTGATCACAACTTCCTACTACTTCTCAGTTTTTTAATCATCATGTTAACATGTTGCAAACTAACACCTTGATTTTATCACCTACGGCAAAAGCGAGTTGGGTCTGTGTTTTAAGTACATAGGTGAGACACCCATCCTATCCGGGTGAGCATGTAAATAGCTGGTTTTGATACTTAAACTACAGTATCAATTATCCTACCCCATTTACAAATTATGTGTCTGAAAAACTTTTAAAACTTACATTAAGTGATCATGCCTGAGTGTCTCAACTTCTCTGTTTCCCCCATTGACTGGCCCTTCCTGACCCACATAGACCCATGGCACATGCTAGCGGGACATGGGCCTTCCTTGTGGAATAGATACCCAGGGCCTCACCTACCACCTCTCCCCTGGGCTCCTCCAACTGCTCACAAGATTTCAGGAAAGTCCAGGAAAGGGTTCAGCACCAAATGTGGAATGACCCATAAAGCATAAGAAATCCGTTTTTAAATTTTCTTTGTAACCAGTTGTCTTAATTACTTTCCTCATTGCTGAAACAAAATACCCAACACCCAAAGTTTAAGGGGGAAAGGCTTATTTGGCTTACAGTTTGTAGAGCTTTCAGTTCATAGGTGGCTGTTTCCAAGGCAGAGTGTCATGGCAGACAGGCAACAAAGCAAGCAAGGACACAAGCAGCTTCTTTTTGCCTCTTGTATCTTACCCAAACTGCCGGGATTAGGGTGGTGCCAAATCAATCAGTGGATTTTGTAACCACATCCCTTAATCCCAACATCTCACACTCCAGATTCAACCTCCTCTGAAAAATCCCCATCTATGACCTATGAGGCTTTGGGGGGACATCTAGAAACAAACCGTAATATCAGTTGATGTCAACTAATTTTTACAATTATAACTATTTTCCTAAATATTCAAAGTTATTCTCCAGTAATGGAAAACTATTGGTTAATTAAATATCTATCAAGCAAATTTTGTACATTTTTTTACATTGTACTTTAAGTAGCAGGAAAAGGTCCATCAAGCAAAGTCCACAGGTCCTCTTCTTCTGGCATGTGGCCCACGAGCAGTGAACCATCATCAGAAGCATACTGGAAATGCTCATGACACACTGAGGCCATAGAAAAGGGGACCCTTTAGAACAGTGAAATATTCCCACCCCCAAATCCTCACCAACTTATAAAATCAGCCTCTATTGAGGTTCACTTAAAAACTAAAGTTTTTTTAAATTTTTTGCAATGACGTAGGTCAAACCCAGGGCCTTACACATGCTAGGTGTGATGGTTGATTGATTGTGTCAACTTGTAAGAGAAGCTTAACTAAATTGGCTTAGCAATTCTACACCCCAGGGTGTAGAAATCCACCCTAGGATGCCCATCCTCTAGATAGTATAAAAGGGAAATGAAGAGGGATAGACCCGGTCCATTTTCTTTGGATCGGCTTCGGTTCGTTTGAAGGACCTCCAGACCTTCACTTGGATCCTTAGAACTCTAGACCTTTGCCTGGATCCTTCAGACCTCCAGACCTTCAGCTGGGCCCTCCGGATCTCCAGTGCGCAGATGGACTCCCTGCATGCTTCCACGTCTGACTTGTAGGAACCCAAAGGAAGCCAATTCGTAAGCTCTCACCTATTCATACATCTACCATTGTATCTGTTTCTCTAGTGAATACTGACAAATACACTAGGCAACTGCTGTACCACAGAGCTGCACCCCAGCCCTGGAGTCATCTGTGTCAATGATATAGATAACATAATTTTTCTACTTGTCACTTCTCTGCACCAGAATTATTTCTTAACATTAAAAGAGATTCCAGGCCATACAAAGTCTCAGTAGTGGTAAATAAAAGACCATAGGTTTAAGTAGGAAGCCACAATTACATAGTTTTCAGCCATATATGAAATCTTTTGACACTACTAACTAGATGGAAGTGGTTTAATAAAAGAGAGAAGACGGCATTTTGTTGCCTCTGGAAGCAATGAGAGGATGTGGTTGTATTTGAAAGTCTAATTATCAGGGCTGGGATTTAGCTCAATGGTTAGAATGCTTGCCTCACAACCACAAAGCCCTGAGTTTGATCCCCCGGACCAAAAAAAAGTAAGAAATATAACTGTTTTAGTGCTTCAAATTTTCCTTGGTCCAAATGCACAATTACAGGTTGCAAAAATGCATTTTGAGATTTCCCTGCCTCATGGAAAAAACATTTCATTGTGCAGCCACTTCAAGGGTCTGTCACTTGCGGGCATGTGTGACCACTACTTCTTGCCCTGAGGCCTCCTCGTTTGTGAATGCTACTGTGGGGTCTACTAAAATAACAGCACTGATTTCACTTTAAAGCATATGCATTTTCAGTAAGGTGACTCTAGTTTCAACAATTTATTATATACTTTATAAAGAATTAGAAGAGAGGTTTTTGAACTTTCCCAAAACAAAGAAATGCCACAAGCTTACGGAGATAGAAACACTAACCACCCAGATTTGATCGCTACACTCTGTGTACCTATATGGTACTATCAAATTGTACACCCTAATATGTACAGTCTCTGAGTGTTAATTTTAAAAAGAATGTGCACTGTATTGACATGTTAAAATTCAAGTTATACTAAAACTTCGACTATGAAAATGTAGAAAACAAAAAAATTTAATTAATTATATTCTTGCATGCCCAGTAGTCATACTACTATATTTTTACAAGTGGAAAGCAACTTTGCATAAACGCTTTCTAACTTATGAAATCTTTTATGGAAAAGTTGAGTCTTCCCCATAAAAAGAGAGTAACTTGGTTTTATAAGTATATTAACTTGTGTTCATATTCTTTTTTTGTTTAGCAAACTGTAAGAATTAGTTCATTAATAGCCAAGAGGCCTGAATGATGAACTCTTCAAAACATTGATTTTGATCCCTTCAAATGGGTCAGATGGAATTTATTTACTATATGTGGTTTTCATAGTCCTCTCAGCCCTCACGTTAGAGCTTTAGTAATAACCACAGTTGAAAAAAAATAATCACAGGGGTTTTCATGGAATTTTCTTATCACATGGGTACAAAGTACCAGGCTGTATAGCTGGGCGATTACTCGTTTTCTGTCTGTGAAATGTAGCTTTGAGGTCTGTACACTCCACTAGAGAAAGGCATTCATATCTGTGACATGGGGTCATCTATTTGTTGGTTTAATTATTTATGATCAGAACACTTGTTTAGTTAATCATCCATAAAAAATTCTAAATCTAATAAAAGATATTTAAAAACTGGAGGTAATCTGCAGTCTTCAATATATCACTCCCAATTTCAAACTCTTTCATTGAAGATCACAGGCTACCATAAGGGAGAAGGAAAAATGTCAAACCAATGAAAAATAAATGAGACAATGACCACAATGAATCTGTAATCAACTCAGTCGACAGCTAACTAAGGTAATAAAATAGGCCTGTTTTTCTTTCATCCACATGAAAGTAAATGTAACAAAGACTGATAGCATGACTTTGCATTATAAGAGTTGCAGGAACATGAACCAAGAATAAAAATGATCCTTATGATAGATAATCCTCACAGTCACATACTTTAATATGAAATATGATTTGACATTAAGAAGAGCTATGGCTTGAGATAACCCTTGTTCCCGTTCATTCTCTGTGTCTGGTGTCAATCATTGCCTCAGTGACAACAAAAACAATCACTTAGACTCTGCAGGAAAATCATGCACAGAGAAGAAGCAGAACCCAAATCTTAGCAATGAATGAAATTAACAGACTTAAATGTATTTTAGCAAATGTGCTTGTCTATGTGATATTTGCAAATTTATATATTATTTGTACTTTTACAAATTATTAATGTAAGTTTATCTAAACAAAATGAAAAGTTAAGCTGTTCATTTTTGATAATCACACTGCCCTATAACAAAGGCCATGATATATTAATTTGGCCCAATGTGCAACGTACTAAGTGTGCTCAAATAGTGAAAATACAAAGGAGAGTACCAGAAGTAAAAGTAGAAATAACAATAAAGGTAGCACAGAAATAGGGAAGCATGTTTACAGTGTACACTTCTTGTGTCTTTCTCATATAGGCCTAAAATATTTTTTGTTGTGTAAATTCAATTTCCTGCAGATTTATTCGAAGAAATTTTACTTTAGGTTTTATTTGAAAAAAATGGAAGATGATGCATCATCACTCTGCATATAGTATTTAAAGTTCTCAACATTTTTTTGCAGGGGG
>PVJO010000466.1:0-61358 GCA_004026905.1 Hystrix cristata | reverse complement strand
TCCCCTTTAAAGTCACACCCACAGTGACCTAACTTTCCTCTCAGTCTCACCTCTTAAAAGTTCCACCACTTCCCAACAGAATCACAGGCTGATGACCAAGCCTGTAAATGCTGGGCCTGTAGGGAACACTTATCTAAACCACTGCACACAAAAGGTTAACATTCAATTTTCTACACTTCTCTTTAAACATACATGCAAGAAAACACACTCCTCTTAAGATAAGTTTACAAATATAAATGAAATATTCATGGTGGAGCATGAATAAACCATTATATCATTTTTCCTTCCTCAGTGGGTACTAGAGGGAGAATCAAGAGAATCAGTGAAAAATAAAATAGGAGTTGGAGTTAAAACACAATAAAAATAGTTTTTAATTGCTTATTTATTCTGCCAATTTTATTATCCAAATAGGGCAAATTAAATAATCAGGGGCAATGTACACAAGAAATTTACACTTGAAGTAGGAAAACAAGAAGACATGGCAGATTTCAAAGCCATCCATAAATGCTTAAATGTTAAAATGATTATAAAGAAAGCCCAAACACTGTCAAAGTCTTGCAGGACTTGTTCCATGAAGACTGCACCAGGAGAAGTTCAGCCAGTCCACTGTGCAAAACTGACCAATTTATTCATACCAAACACATCCTCAAGAGTTTCAAATGTGAATAAATATGCTTATTTAGAATTGTATTTCCTCCTACAAAGCACCAATCGATTATTATCGTTTTATGTTATTAAAGGAAAATCTAATGAGGTTTGGCAAGGATCACTGAGAAGCTGAAAGCAGACTCACCATCTCTTCGATTAAGCCTTGCAAACCCCGGGCCATGGCTGCTGGACAGCTCCGAGGAGCTGCTGAAGGACGATGGGGGCAAGGCAGAGGCCAGCGGAGCATCACACACATCTGTGAGGGAAATGCCAACACACGGTTAAGCCACAGGCTGCAGCTTTGAGGAAACAACAGCTCAAAAAGATAAATAAGGACACAAGAAAATCATCACTCTTAATTTAAAAAAAAAGTCTAAAATTCGTAAAGCAGTATAATTTACAGAGTGAAATTCCTGTGAATTTAAATTATTTTAAAAGTGAATGGTCCTATGAGTTTTGGCAAATGCCAACAGCCATGCAAACCTCCACCATAAAGAAGATATAAAACAGGTCTTGTAGCCCCAAAAGTCCCCCATGTTCCACATTTTCTGGTCTTGCCAGGTGTATGGGTGCACAACTACCCCCAAGAACTACTTTCAACTTGCTGCTTGGGTTCCTTAGGCACATGCACAGAAAGGTATGAATTCTGCTCCCGAACCTTGATATGGTTAAAATTCTCACAGTGGGCACTGCACAGAACTCATGGGGGATAAGGCAGTTGCAGTCTGTTTCAGGTGTTCAGGTGGGAGTTAACTATAGGAGGACGAGACCCATAAACAGCAGTATCTGTAGCAGTAAGTTGGAAAAGCTCCATTATGGAGACCGCGTGAGTGACTGCGGGATACTTTGCTATAACAGCATGGGCATGCCTCTTGTTTGCCTGGTATCTTCAGCGTTGCAGGAAACGGCCCTGACCTTTGTGTGTCACTCTTGCCTTGGGCACAATCCTCTACTGTTTGTGTTCTGGTGTATAAAAACTTGAAGAGATTAGGGAGTTTTTGACCCAGATTAGCTCTATTGTTTATCTATCTATGAGGTCTTTGACCCAGAGAAGCTTAATTGCTATCTTTGAGGACTTCCTGCTTCTGGTGTCCAGATTTGAGGAGGTCCTGGAACCTTTCCACCTTGGGAAGCTCTTTTCCATGTGTGTTTTGGGTTACTCCTCTGCCCTTTATCCCAATATTGTAATTACTTCACTTTCAGGCATTCCACTTATTTTCTCATTAGAAAGCTATCTCTTCTTATTTTCTGGCCTAGATATTCAGCTATTAATTTTAAGCATGTGCACTGAGAAATTTTGGCTCAGGGAAATGTTAAATCTTGACTATACGATCAGAAGATTCTGAGCTGCCTATTTTATATGTACTTTTTTCTATGTGAGCAATTTATTAAATTCAGTGAAGAAAAGAAAGCATAAAGTTGATTATATTGCTAGAGTCTGGCAAAATATCAATTCTATTCAATGTGATAGATGTAAAAAGAAGTCTGGGGTCTCTTCCGGTGATTTGTTATGTTGGGCACACAGCCTACAGAACAACAGAAATAAAATTCAGTGCATAGAATTTGCCTGAGTGAATATCACTTCTTAAAGAATATTGGAATTACAGTAGTTTTCCTAAAAGTTTAAATGTTCATTGTCAAAATGAATTAAGTTTTGCCTAAGGCTGTCCCCATACACATTTTAAATTTGGCCTAAAGGTTTCGCCAAGCTTGGTGAACTGTAACCTAACTTGATGTGTTACCTAACCTCAAAGTATAATCTTTTCATAACCAGCCAAGTCTCAGCCAATCACAGCAGCTGAACCTCCAGCCAACCAGAGGCTGAAAGCTGCCAAAATATGATCGCTTAAGGAAAATGTGACAGGCAACAAATCAGGTCATTTCTGTGTGTCACTTCCTGTTCCTGGATATAAATATAGCTATAACTGTGGTGAGCTGGAGCATTCTGAACAATGTTCCCTCTGCCGCTTGATTCACGAAACACTTCTTTGCTCAAATAAATTCTGCTTAATTCAATTTGTCTAAAGTTAAGCTTTGAATGCCATGAAGATAGTTACATGATTTAAGACAAAACAGAAAAAAAAAACTTAATTCAAGGTTTCTCTTCAACAGGAAGAACAGTATTTCTTGCTTAGTAAGACATACAAAGTATTCGATACAGGACTATTTTCTACATATTTCCTACAATTGACAATGTTATATTTACACAGTTGAATCAGACACTAGGATTTCTGATTTTTACAAATAAAGATCACAATGATCCGGCTAAGCAACCACATTTAACGCACTTGACATAAGAAGCACCCATTATTTTCTAAATGCTCAGATGTCCAGCATGGCTAATCCAGTGTCTCTCAGCTTCTTTAGACGCCCCACCACCACCACAGTGCAGCCTTACTGGGCTCCCGCAGCACACTGTCCTCGGGATAACACAGCAGGGACAATTCTCAGAACTCAGCAAATATGCTACATCACCAGCTGAGAAGAATAGAAAAACACATACTGAAGCAACTTTCCAAAATTTTAACTTCGGTTTCCCAGAAAAGCATTTTAAAACCATGAAGAGTCCAAAAGAAACTAAAAGGTAACTAAACCTCTACTCCACCTCTGGCCGACAGGTTTCAGGCCACCTCAAATGTCACCACAGAATCCAAGAAGAAAGCCTATCAGTTGGGGAAAACCACCTCAAAGTCTACCTGCCCAATGTTGTTCTCCATTACTGCTTGGAAAAAAGAATCCAAGAACAACTTCTGACATAGCATTCATAAATATTTGGTAGAAACTATTCTTACATCATGAAAAATATGCTACTTATACCAAAGATGCTTACGGACTACAGTGTCTTTCCATACTACAGCATCCACGTCTTGGGGCTCCGTGGCTGGCGTGCGTAGCTTTGCCTGAGTATCAATGAGAAGCTCTTTGAAGGCACAAAGCGAGTCTCGCCCAACTTTGTGTTTTACATGTTGGGCACCAAGTCTGAAAGCGCGTGCTTAATGAACGTTGATTGAACAGTTATTGAAAGGCTAAGTAAACAAAGATAACTGTCGTTCATTAGTAAATTTAAATTTAATCTTCCCTAATTACTAGATTGAATTTTATTGTTCAAGTTAAAAGACAAGAATCCTAGAAACAAAAATAAATAAAATTTAAAAAGAATCCTGGAAACATCAGCATTATCTCTCTAATGGGATCGCAAGAGAAGCCGTGAAAAGGCCTAACAGATAAAGTCACTGTTACTCTTTCTCTTGGTTTGGCCTGAATTTCCCAACTATGTGTTTTACTAGTCTCTGACAATTCCCTACATTATTAAAGTTCAAGGATAGATCTATGAAGATAGCTGGTAACAAAATTACTGAAATTTTCAATTTCTCCTATGGAAAATTCAAGAGTCAATAAAGTGTATGCGGGGCCGGGGATTTAGCTCAGTGATTAGAGTGCTTGCCTTGCAAGCACAAGGCCCTGAGTTCGATCCCCGGCACCACAAAAAAACCAAAAAAAAAACAAAATAAGGTGTATGCCAAGGATTTACCTTGTAATGAAGAAAATATCAAGGGGCTGGCTTAGAGCTAAAGAACATAAAGAAATATGCTCTTTAAAAAGGCAATACATTTTACAAAAGAAAAGAACGCACCTGGTACCTAAATTTCCTTACTGCTCTTTTCCTGTCATTTTCAATTCTAAGAGCAGTGTCCTCCGAGGTTCTGAGTGAAACATGTGGTCAGAAGCTCCAGGTATTATGGAACTTGAATCTTCTCCAGCTAATTTGGAAGTCTGGTTAAGAGTCACTGTATTTCCATGCATGTAAGTCTGTATTGTTCTGCTAGAAGATCACGATTGAAAATGACATAAAATGTTTGTTTGCTTCAGAGTTATTTTATACCTATTCAAAAAAGGATGGACTTTGTTAAAGTGACTGAAGGTGATTGAATAGAAACTCAAGACCACATGAAACAGACGTTTTCACGAGGAAAAAAAAAGATTCTAAGTTTACCATTATTGCTTCTGCTCACTGTGAATGAAATGTGCTTTTCCTAAAGAATTCCATTTATGGCTTGGGACTTAGCTCAGTGGTTAGAGTGCTCCTGAGTTCGATCCCTGGCACCAAAAAAAAAAAAAAAATCCATTTAGATGGCATAGCATGGTTCAATCTAGATTTGTGACAAGAACTTTTAGTACCTTTTACATAAAAGTTCTATGTAAACTCGCACTAAAATAATGCTAAGCTACTTTAAGAACATAAAAGGCAAGTGACACATGGAAAGAAAGAAATAGCACCGCATGGGGATGAACATATGGACATGTCTCAAGAAGGTATGGCTCACCATTCCTCTTTATGATTCAATGTGCGCGTGGCTGTCCTCCATACGACTAGCTCCTAATTATAAAAAAGTATTGCTGTGGAGCTAGCGACTTTTACATAATTTACATGGTCTTAAACCATTAATGTCTCAGGACATTAATTTTTTCCAGAATGGAGGTATTTTCCATACATCTGTTGGTAACAATGTCAGCACTTGTTAAGTTCTGTAATAGTCGGCTGTTTCTGTGATAATCTGGTGCCGGTTAGGTTGCCTCTCCCTCATTCCATCAACCCTGCTGGGTGACCAAAGCAGCTCACTCCACCACACGGGTCAAGCCTGGGCATGTGACACCTCTCTGGCTGACTGAAAGTCAGGTTTTATTGGACAGGCTGGTTCAAGAGCACTCAGCAAGTCTAAGCTGAGCTACTGAGAACAGAGCATTAGCCTTTGTCTTGAACTCTTGGCCAGTATTCATCCATTCGTTCAATCTAGAGTGTTCCAGGAGTTCCTGTATGTTCTAGGGCTATAGACAACCAAAAGAAGTCTCTGCCCTTGGGAAGCTTGTCCTACCGGGAGGGATAAAGAAAGGCACAGCAACAACACTCATGTTCCTAAGCTGATAAACCATAGGTCTGAAGGAGCTGTACAGACAGAGCTGGCTAAGAATGAAGCCAGTACAGAGGAAAACAAAACTGAAAAAAAGGACAGGGGTTGACTTCCAGTGCCAGAATGTGATTACCTAAATTCAGCCTGGCGTGAATCAAGTGATGACTTTGACTCTCTTTATTGTTTAAACTTGTTGGGGGTTTTGTTGCCTGCAACTGAAAGATATCCAGCAAGTACACTGTCCTTAGCTTATTTTCAGTCAATGGCCAACAAATCACTAAGGATTACACACGTTTATCTTTGTATGTATAGTAGCTTTTCCATTATCAGTACCATCATCCTACCTCAGGTCCTCAGATGAACTGTATAACTAATCCTAACAGCCAATGTTTATTTACTGATCTCCCGACACATACCTTACATGTCATCATAGCAGAACTCTTTTTAAAATGTTGCTGTATATAAGTTGCACAGACTACCATCTCAAACACTTGTAGTGTCCCAACTCCATATATGTTAAAAAATTCAAATATGATGTCTTGGTGGTTGATTCCGTCCATCTGGTTCCTCTCCACTACATCTAGATCCCCTACAAACTTCCCATTCAAGCTCCCTCCTTTAACCACGGTGGTCTTTTCACCATCTCCTGAACAAGGTATGCTTGAGCAGCCAAGCTTCATCTACCATCCATGACATTGCCTCTCTGTACTAGCATGTTCTCTACTCCCTCTTTGCTAGTCCTCCTTATTCATAACCTCCAGGGCTCAACTCTCTGCTCTAAAGCCCTCAAACATGTATGCACACTGGAGTGCCGAGGTGTGTGCTGCACAGATAGAATTAATCCTTCTGGAGTTGGAGCAACATCTCCCTCCTGGACAGCCATAACAGCCACGTGGGAGGTAAAGATGCAAAAGGAGCCACTCCTGAAGCATCCTCACTTGGTGACTGGGATGCTGAGGGAAAGCAGAGACTAGCATGAGCATCTGATAAGCGTCCACTTTCTGGGGCATGACACATAATCCCATCCACACTTTCTGGTGTATAACACACAATCACAGTGCCCTCCCTATGGGAACAGGTGACCCTTGGAAGAAGACAGGTAGGAAGGTAAGCAATAGAAGGGAGTAGGAGACAATGGTTACGTTCTGTCTCTTTCTGAACGATGTTCAACTTGCTGAAGAAAAAGTGAAACAGGGATATTGAACACCTCCTGACGTCAATGCATCCAAGTAACTTAAAGAACTATGACATATAGTTATGACAAAATATACTGGTTTTAACCTACCAAGACCAGGGACATTATTCTGTGAGAACTACAAAAGAAATAACACAAATGCTAAGCTACAGACATGAGCACATAAATTTAAGCCTATTAATTCGATGATTTACTGTATAGTGATTTAAAAAGTAAATATGAGAACTATTAGACACAAGGAGAGATACAGGAGACAGGATGGAAAAGCACACATAAGAGAATGCAAGGCTTAAAAAGGGTTCTCTGGTTAAGATGAAGTGTGATAATGTGTGTAAAATCCAGCCCAGCCCATGAAACACAAGGGATTCAACCAGAATCAACTCCCTCTCCAGAGAAAGGGGCTCCTGGGCGCTTTTCTTTTTTTTTAAAATATAACTATCTTTCTCCATAGTTATATCATTTTGATAAATTGAGATTTGACTTTTGAAATACAAATTTGTAGCTAAATATAAATTATGTCATGTGAGAATAAAATAAAACTATTTTCCTGAGAAATATTGCTAAATGGAGCAAACCAAACTGCAAAAATTAAACTTGATAGAAAGACAGCAGGCATGACAAGAAGAAGATACAATAAAATTGGTGTGGGGGACTTAAAAAATAACTTGGAGTGTTTGTAACTAAGAATTATTACCACAAATGTAGCCATGATGATAAGAATACAAGTTTAAGAAAAGGTGAACTTCTAATAAAGGGCAATAATGCTTGCTACATATCTCTGATATTTGATGATTAGTGTCTAAATCAGAACACAGGGTACAATGAAGATATAGTTCCTCAAGACTCACTGCAGGGGCAGGGAATAAATTTGTGTCACATATCTCACACCTCACGCCAAAGAAGGGAGCACCTGTGTGCAGAAGAAAGAAGAGAGTTTAAGGGACACTGTGCCAGAGTTCACCGGTATGCTCCACACTAAGCTCCAAGGAAAGACCCAGCCACTTTACTGACATCAGCTGAAGATTTTTTCAGTCCTCAGCAATAAACTTACAAAGTATCAGACCTTGTTCATAGCATACATTTGGCTGTAACATGGTAAGGGAGAAATGTCAGAAACCCTGAGTAAACAACTGCTTCAACATCTCAGAATTTATTATGCCAAGAAGGGAGCTCTAACAATAAAAGATGTTTATTTAACATACTAGAAGGATGATTTCAAAATTTCAGGAAAATAGTAGGCATAATATCCCAGACATGTTTTGTATCTGAATTCCAGCTCCACTTGTGTGATGTTAGAGGAATTTGAATTTCAAAATGCTAATTCGAAAAGCTAGTAACATCTAGGAATGTTTGATGGGAAATATCGCCTAATAACCACCTTGTAGACCTCAGAGCATCCACCACAGAAAGGAACACTGTGGTAATGATTGAGAGACACAAATGTGAAAAGCATCTGTTATGGTTTGTGTCTAGATGTCCCCCCAAAGCCTCATGTGGTAAGAGGTAGCTGGATCTAAAGTGTGTGATTACTAAATTAGTCCACTGATTGCTTTGGCATGGTTCTTCTGGGATCAAGGATGTGACACTAGGATTAGGGTATTAGGATTAAGGGTGGGAGTACTGCCCACCCTAAAGCCAGGTAGCCTGGATAAGATATAAAATACAGGCAGAAGCTGGTTATTCCCCTTGCTTGCATTCCTTGCTTACTTTGCTGCTTTCTGCTGGTCTGCCCTGCCCCCCTGCCTCAAACCCAGCTGACTGTGGACTGAAACCTCTACAAACTGTGAGCTAATAAACCTTTCTTCCCCTAACTTTGGGTGTCGGGTATTTTGTCTCAGCAATGAGAGAAAAGTAACTAAGACAGTATCCTTGCAGGGGAAACATTCCAACGTGAAGAAAGATATGGTAAAAGTAACTGTGACTGTTATTCCTGATATGTCAACTTCTATGGATTAAGAAATGCCTATCAGATTAGTAAAGAAAGCTTTTGGGTGTGTCTAGATGGTCATGGAGTTGTGGCATTGGGTACTCTATAAGGTCCCTTGAGCATTTCTCTCTCTCACTCTTTCCCTGCTCTTTGAGCCATCACACCCATCTGTCCTGAGGTGTCTGCACGGAAGCCAGCTAACCATGGACTGAATCCTCTGAATCAAGAGCCAAGTTAAATCTTCCCTCTTTAAGTGTTGGGTGTCAGGTATTGTGTCCCAGTGACAAAAAGCTGACTAATACAGTATTCCAAGAAATAACATTTATCATAAAAGAAGCATTAACACAACGTAAAGAAGGCACTATAAAGTGAAAGAAGCCAAAGCCCAGAAAAAACCAAGACTTGCATAAATTGCTAAATGAGTAAAAAGACATGTTTGGCATATTTGTAGAAAAACAAGGCCAAAGAAGCCGCAGGTGCACTCTTTTGCCAAAAGCCATAAAGAAAAAAATAGAAGCAATTTAACTCTTCTCTGGTTTCCACCATCTGCAAAGGAAGATCTTCAGATGGAAAAATGTGAAACAAATGCCAGTAAGATGGAATTGAAGCCAACACAAGTGATGGAGATACAAGAAACTGTCAACAGTTCAGATGTATCTATCCCTGTTTCCCAGGATAATGAGAAAAGTTCTGGGTTAAATCACCAAATGAATGGAGATAAGTTCTGAGGTGTGGTAGGAGTCTGAGGCAGAAACCCAGGAGGGGAAGATAGCCTACCATTACTCAGAAAGAGCAAGTTTCACCATTGGCATTTGGTTTTGTTGCTGGCTTGCTAGCGATTGCTTTCCAGGTGTGATTTCATACATCAAAAGTAACAGATATCACAATGGTTAATTTTGCATATCCACTCAATTAAGCTATCACAATGGTTAATTTTGCATATCCACTCAATTAAGCCAAAGGTATCCAGACGTTTAGTCAAACATTGTTTCTCCATGTTTCTGCAAGAGTGTTTCTGGATAAAAGTAGAATTGTAACTAACAATTTAATTGGTAGAGCAAAACAAAATTGCCCTCCATAATTTGGGTGGGCCTCATGCAATCAGTTGAAGACTTGAATAGAACAAAAAACTGAAGTTCCCCTGATTCAGTGGGAATTCTCAGCAGTCAGGTTTCAGTCTTCATCTATAGTGTTAGCTCTTCCTGCCTCACGACCTGCTAACAGGACTATCAGCTCTCTCGCCTTCCAGCTAATGCTAGATTAGATTTATCACCTTCTGCAATCACATGAGCTAACCATTTGTAATAAGTACATACATTCTATTTCTCTTTCAAACCTGACAACTACAGATACTATCAAGGAAATCTGTGGGATGATGTTCAGAAAGAGAATTTCAATCCAAATAACTTTGAGAGGAGTTTTGACTCTAACTAAATGATGTTTATAGGAGAGGAATATAACGGCCCATATTTGAATTCCAAATCCCAACTGCAAAGTAAAGAAACTTCTAGGTCAAAGTTGCTCAGGTCCATCTGATATTCACTACCACTCTGAATGCTACAGCTCTACCATTTATTCCCATTCTGAAGATATTTTGTGTACTGTTCTAGATGCTGGTGATAGAAAATCACCTCTCGGATGTATTGCAGTCCTGAGAAAGCGATATATATATATTTTTAATCTATTGCAATGCAGCATGCCCAATGCAATAGGAGAGACCCATCAAAAGATTATGGCTCTGCTGTTAAATGAGCGATTAAAGTGAGACAGTTGGGAAAGGCATCATACAGACAGCGAGGTCTAATACACACTCTTCCAGGAGAAGCTGTGGCTGTCCCAGAGGAAGTGAGCAGAACATGCAAAGATGCGGTGGGAGCAAGTGAGGGGGCCCCAGAGTGTGTTTCAGACCTGCCTCCCTGGAGACGAGCAGGGGGTCACTTGCCCCTGTGTCATCCTGCCACATGATAGAGCACTGTCACTTTACTGTGGGGCACGAGGGGGCAGATTAGTAACTCAAAAGATAAAGAGGGTGGGAAAATATTAGTGTGTTTCAGAGCACAGTTGTTTCAGAGTACAATTTTAATATTGAAACAAATGTATAAATTTAATATTAAATATTAATTTTAATTTAATATTAAACAACCTAACAGTGAACTTTTAGCATGAAGACAAAATTCATCTTCTACATATAAATGTGTTAAGACTGAATAAATATACAGACAAAATCTAGTCTCTAAGACTAGAAGCACACACTGCCAGGTCGCCTCCTGTAACTTGGCCCGTGCCCTCTCTGCTCCTCTTCCACTTAGCCAGCACTGAGCCAACCACTCCTGGCAGGTATATAGCGACGGCACCTTCTGAGTGCCAAGAAGCAGGGCCTCTCTCGTTAGCCTCTGAGCATTTCAATGTCTGGGTCTGGGATGCTGGCAAAAACCCAGAAGCAGCCAACCCACATGCCTCCCTGAGAGCGAGGAGTTAACACCCAAGAGTGGTTCTATCATGTGATGGGTAGGATCAATGGTCCCCTGCTGTCTCCCAGGGAAACTGCTTTGAAACTAACTCTGAGGCCTCCTGAGGTATGAGGAGTCCCAGACTCAGCAGCTTCCAGAAGCGACCAGCTCAGGGATGCTCCCTTATCCTGGCTTTTCCTTCTTCTTTCCACCCTTCCCAGTCCCCACTCCTCTTGGAGGAGATCACCTCCAAAGTAGACGACCTGCACATTTGCTCGGCTCCCTGGGAACCTCCAGCTAGGGTAACAGGCTCTCCAGAAAGGAATAGGAGAGGGTTCTTAAATATGGCAGAATACAGAGTAGGGATGAATGTCATATGGAGGAAAGGAGGAGGACGAGGACATCTGCTTAGCATGAAACACACACACACACACACACACACACACACACTCACTCACTCACCACCAACAACAATCAACCTGGCAACTAATGAGATGAACTTCGTCACAGCAGTACTTCATCTGCACAGATGCAGAGGAGGAGATGTGTGCAATAGACACAGCTACCCTATTTGGAAAAAGGAGCTGTCTACTCTCTTCCCTGGATGGGATTCACTGTATTCATGAAGAAACACATCGGTTTTGTATGATATTCTTCCTAATATACAAGTAGTATCATCACACTATTTCCTATTTCATGCTACCATTCTCTCCACAAAGGCAACAAGTATTTCACAGGCAAGGCCATTGTCAAGAACTGTGGAAGGTCACATTAGGCTGCCAGTGTCATGGATGGTGGCAGAAGACTTCTGGGTCAAAGCAAAGGACTTTATTATTCACAGCAGATCAAACAGTATAACCATGAACATATCTACCAGGATACGTGTTCTTGCCTCCAAAAACTCTAGGAGAAACCTGGATAGGTCCACGTAGATATCTGCACACACAGCAGGCTGCAGAACAAGAGAAGAACTTGATATTTTTGGTAGGCAGTACAATCACATGCCCTTTACTCCAGAGACAAACACTGTGGATGTCCTTCAAGTCTGTGTGCTCTACAAAGAGCCCTATGAAGATAATATCTCACTTAAAAGGTGTGAAGAAATATTAGTGACCAATGGAGAGTTGTGTCCCAAGAAATTAAATTGGCTGTTTACCAAGGAAACAAGTAAAACTAGAGTTAATTCAGTAAAACTCATTATCACACTGAAATAAATTTTTACGGCCTAGGTTTTATTAATAAGTGTCTTAAACTTAGTTTTCATTAAGAATAGCAAATTATTATCGTACCGCTATTCAAAATATCTGAATATTTTTGTAGTTTTATAACAGTTTTAGATTACTTGAGTTCCTGTAATTGTTAATAAAGAATGAGGACAAAAGGAAATAAACTAGCTGCTTTCTCCAAGCTAAGCAACATCCTTTTCTATTGGGGAATCGAAAAATTTCCCCAAGTTTTAGCAACGTGTGCAAGTTTTAGTCTCTAAAAAAGCTGTGCTCCATAATATTTCAGAGGCTCCAGGGTTTTCTTGATTAACTGTGGACTTTTTCCTTGGTACTGCACAGTAGTTCAAACTAACAAAGAATCATACACATGTGGAACATTACACAAATATTTTACCATTTGATATTGCATTGCTTTTCCCACCAAGATCATAGAAGATTTGAACTATCAACTCCAGGCCTTCCAAATGATCCCTTTAGGTACACGCTTTCCTGTGCTTGCCTAAGAAACAAAAACATTCACTGAAGTTTTTTCCATTGGATTTAACTGCAGAATAAATTAAGTTAAAGAACTACAAGTTAAAGATTTCCCCCAAAATAAAACTATATTGTCTATATTAAAACTTAAGAAGGTATATAAGTTATGGGGTATATACTAAGTTATAAGGCATAACTCAATGTGTTGTTTTTAGTCTAAAATCCTTTTCAGGCCATGATAGCTGGTAATGAATTTCATAGATTTATCTTGTAGCTCTCACATCAGATTTGCAGATATATGAAATCCTTGATAAAAGGCATTTAAAACAATTCTATGCTTATCTGCAAGTGGAAAAGAAGTATTTGTATGTAGTGGCACCGCAGATTTGCCATGAGTACAACCTTATTACAACCCAGTTTTTCCAAATACTCTGCATAGAGCACCTGGGCTAGGAAGAAATTGATCACACTTTCAGTGAAGTCTTATCAAAAGGGGGAAGCCTATTCCACAAGACCAGACACTCTCAGTCAGAGAGATTTAGAAAGTACTTTAAAGAAGTCTGACGTAGAAGTCACAGTCACTGAATGCTCCAGAAAAACAAAGGGGGACAATCCCAATGCGACCTGAAACTGTCAGAAATTTAAGACTAATCTGATTTGGA
Source organism: Hystrix cristata (assembly GCA_004026905.1). NCBI lineage: Eukaryota > Metazoa > Chordata > Mammalia > Rodentia > Hystricidae > Hystrix > Hystrix cristata. The sequence goes on along the minus strand of PVJO010000466.1, from coordinate 47,866 downwards.
GTTGTAAATGAATACATGGTTATTTCACACCAAATGTTTAATTTTTTTTATCTCCTTGACCTTCAGTCTATAAGCTGTTAGGTAAAAAACATCAATTTAACTTTATTTATTTATTTGTGGTATTCTGTTTATCTATGCATCCTTTAATGCAATTGTGGTTGATTTTTTAAAATAAGCATTTAATTTCAAAACAATCTCAAATTTACAAAGGTTGAAGGACTATGCTCATATACATCATCATCTCTGGGAATTTTAATATGCATTTCCTACAACAAAGATGTTTTCCCACATAATTGTAATACAATCATCATAGTGATCATGGCTACAATTTCAACTTCTAATCCTCAGATTTTGTTCAAGTCTCACCAGTCCTCAGTAATGGTTTTTAGAGAATAAGCATTCAGCCTGGATCATGCATAGCATTAGCAGCTATGCTTTCTTAGTCTCTCTCAGTCTGGAATGCCTCCCTCCTTACTCCACTCAACCTCTGACAGTCTGCTTTAGGTCACTACCAGTGCCCGCTCCTCTGTCTCCACCTTGCCACCTTGAGGATGCTTTCTTCACCCTGCTATGTGTCTGAACCATGCACCATGCTGGTAGGCCAGCCCCTACCCACCTGGCTGCCCATCTGCTTAGCCCCATTGGATGGCTTTCTGTCCATTTGGAAGAGAAGAGGAGAGGAAAAGGAAAAGCAAGTAATTGGATTTTTTTCTATGATCCAGTTAATTTTTGGAAACTGATTATTATTTCCCCACATCGTTAGTTACTTTTCTTATTTCTGAGACAAAATACCTGACACCCAAAGTTAAAGGAGGAAAGGTTTATTTGGCTCACAGTTTGTAGAGGTTTCAGTTCATAGGTGGTTGGCTCCAAGGCAGGGTGGTATGGCAGAGGGGAAACAGTTCATGGCAGGAAGAAGTCCGCAAGGCAGCAAGTGAAAAGTAACAATAGTAGCTTTCTGTTTGTTTACATTCTATCTAGGGTGGGTAGCACTCACACCCAGAACTATGCCAAACCAATCAGTGGACTAATTGAATAGTCACACACCCTTAATCCCAGCATCACACACTCTACATCCATCCACCTCTGAAAAAAAAAAAAAAACCATCTATGACTGCATGAGGCATTAGGGGGACATCTAGACACAAGCCACAACACCCCGGTCTACTTATCCTCTGTAAAATTTATCTGTTTAGAGTTTAGAGAAAACGAATAAAGGTAACGTGGACTCCACTGTTATACAGTGCCATTTAATACTAAATTAAGAATCTATTACTCATCTGCAGATTCTTTTCAAAAATGGAATTACTAGGGGTTGGGGATTTAGCACAGGTGATAGAGCACTTGCCTGGTAAGCATGAGGCCCTGAGTTCACTCCCCAGCACCCTCCCCCAAAAATGGAATTACCAAAAGGCCCGCAGTAAAAGTAAAACATCTGCTGAAATAATTATTCTTATACTGTATGAGACATTTTTCCTTAAACATATCATCATATCACAGCATAAATGAATTTCCTCACTAAACCACATGCTATATGGTAGGTTTGCCCTTCTTTTCTTAGCCTGGTTGCACTTGAAAACATGACTATTTAGCAAAGAAAAAGAAGCAATTAAAAATGTTTTTATCTAAGCAAGCAATGAATAAATTAATTCAATGAAAATTTACATGAAAGGCTGTTACTCAGCATTCTACCAATTATGGGCATTTCCACAAAACCTACCCAACCATTCAATTATGTATCCCTGGGATTAACGGAATACAGTAGTTCTCTTTATTCCTCTCATTGTCTTCAGGTGCTGTATGAGAGCAATAGGTGACTTTTCATTCATTCTTAGCCAGAAAACAAAGTGAAAAGACAGGAAAAGAACTCTGAGGTAAATTATGAGAACAGTCAGACTTCTATTCTAGGCACCAGTGTTGATCAACCTGCAGTACCCTGGAGGCCAAGTCCTCCTGCACCACTCACCCTGCTGCTCAGAAACAAACGGGAGCAGCACGAGAATGGCTGTAACATGCCGAGGTGTGTGCAAGGTTTTGTTCGTGTCCTTTGGTAACAAAACAAAGGACAACCAACAACAGATAAAACAACAGAAAGAACACACAAAACTAACTGAGGGTCTGCTGTCAAAACTTTACACCCACTTCCCTGGACAACCTCAGAGGGAAAAACTGATGTTCACTGATTTCACATGATCAGGAACTATCTTTAAATGCAAAGATACAGTCCATTCCAGATATGTCATCTCCAGAAAGAGGAAGAGTGCACCAGGATAACTCAGAATACGCAGAGAGAAGAGGACAAGGGAAGAAGAGAAGAAAGGGAAAAGGAAAGGAGGGGAGGGGAGAGCAGGGGAGGGGAGGAGAGGGGAAGGCAGGCCGGGTCCAGGAGCAATGAAGAAGACAAACTTCCCTTCAGGCAGAAACCTCCTTTCCTTGTTTATTTGTTACTTGAGTTGCCATTCAACTAAAATGCACAGACTCCCCCAAATGTCAAATATTGAGCTTGTTCTTCTCATGATCCCACTTTACGCAAACGGCCACTTTGTGCTACCAGCCACAGGCCACCTTAGTGGACGATGTTTTTGCTTCTGGAAAACGAGCTGTAGAAAAATGTGAACATGTCATGGTGTCCACGTGAAGAAGATACTTTCAAATGTCCTTTTTTACTTTCTTGCTGGTATTTAAGACTTTCATTTTTGTTCATTATTGAAATTTACTTGGAGGAATTATTTGATCTAAAATGTATTTTTAAATTAACAAAGATACATTGAATATAGAAATATTAAAAACTTCCCCAACGACAACAACAAAAAGACTGGTGGGGGGAAAAAACTCCATGAAATTAGTGTTGAAATTTTAAGTGTGATCCGGTGACCAGCCAAGCCAAGTTTGGTGATCAGCCCATGTGGAGCATCTAAACCTTGTCTGATTCCTACATAGTTCCTCTGAAAGCATCGTGGTCTTCCGGGAACAATGCTCACTGCAAAAGAGAATAACTTCTGCCGGCTTCTTAATCTTCCCTTGGATTCCAAGCAAAATACTATCAATACAACCAACCCTGTTACACACAGCAATCGCAACTATAGAACCAAATCCAAGGGACGGCTTTGTGAAGCCCTTTTGTTAAATAGTAAGAGTGACCTCTAGTGAGTTATTTTATTGTTGTATTCTACCAGCTGATTACTATGCCTTCCTGCAAGTAGTTCATTCCTTTTATGTATTTATTTTAGTAAAACAGAAGTTTCCAAAATACAAGAGATTTGACGTGCTCTAAATATCCATGTCTTACTGACAAAACCAAATCAAAGTTAGATCTGAGATACTGTGCAGCAAGTGGCCAAGGGTGTCAGGAGCTCATTTTTAGGAGAAGCATACAAGGTATTCTACGGCATGATGGACCAAGGTACACAAAAAGGAAAGACTGAGCGATGGCAAACTTTCTAATGATGACTTAGGTAAACTGCTGAAAGCTGCTCCTGGTTACCCTGTTGCAATCCAGACTCCTGAATATGGCCACCAAGATTTTATCTATTGACTTTAAAACAGATTTTGGCAGGAGGGAGCTGAGGTTGTGTGTGGGGAGATTCCAGTGAAAGAAAACATAAGGTGATTTGAGTACAAAGAGGAGTATTTGAGGTTCTAGTCCCATGGCTAGAATAAGTTAATCAAGAAAAGAAGACGTTTTTCAGAGATTTAATCCATGCAAAATATTTTATAACACATTTTTGTGTGTGGTAAAAGATGAGTGCACGGGATTCTGCTGAACTATTTAGAGTATCATCATTAGAATGTGGCTCATTCTAAAATTAAAATCTTTCTAAATTTTTACCAAATCAGAAGCACAGCACCCAATGACAAATTTTAAAATGTGAAATACTAGCACCCAGAGAAGAATCATCTTGCAGATCACCTAAGTGACTTGGCTAAGTTTTGTCTTTAAGGAAGAACTTTCCACTATTACGAATGAATTGTGAAGGGAGTTCTGTAGTGCTGTTGCCTTCGTAGTTTGGTCAGGCTGTGAAATTTGGGTTTTAAAATTCAGGTTCCCCTACAGGTGCTCCATCCCCGTAACACACAAGAGTTAATGAGCATCTTAACTGTGCCGAGATCTGCACAACTGTAAGCTGCTAACATCGAAATCGATACAGTATGATGTAATGTCTGCCAGTTACGTTCCTGTTAGATTTAATTCCTATAAAGTGCTACAATCCTTTAAAAAAATGACACTATTTGCAGGTTAATCCCTTATTATGACATTCTTTTCGAATTTATGAAAACGTTCACTTTCTCCATAACTCTTCAAACATATAGATTAAAAGTCAAATACACATCCGGTATTGTAGACTCCCCTATAAGAGGAAAGTCTACTGTGAACAAAATTCTATTTTTTCAAACTGCAATTCGCTAGATTTTAATTTCAAAGGCTCTATTCTCAGGAGCATGAACTGCAGTTCGACGTCCAAATATCACCAATAATGAAAACGTTGAGTTTCCAGGTAGCTTAGCGCAAGTTTTAAAGCCCTGGCTGTACTTGCCTGGGTCTCCTGCTGCCGCCGGGCTCTGGGTCCGCGTGGACAGAAGCAGCAGCGCCGACAGGAAGGCGCGGGCGACAGAGGCCATGCTCCCGCGCTGGGCACCCAGGTCCGGGCACAGGCTGCTCCCGCGCCCAGCCCGCGGTCTGGGCTCCTCCTCCGCCTCCCGCCCTCGCCGCCCGCAGGCCCGCAGGCTCCCCCGGCGGCACACACCCCGCCGAGCCCGATCTCCCCCGGCGCCGCCCGCCGTGGGGGGAGGCGGCTTCGCAGCGGCCCCAGCACACGCCCAGGGAGGCGGCAGGTGGCAGGCGCGAGCCCGGAGGAGCCCTGAGCCCCGCCCCTCCGCCCCAGCTCCCGGACGCACCTGATCCTCCTCCACGGCAGGGCCGTGGGGACAGGACAGCGGGCACCCCGGATGGCCACGCTCGCGCTGCAGCGGCAGGCTCTAGCCTGGCCAGCCAGCTGTTCACCGAACACAACGCGCAGGAAAGGTCCTCTTCTGTTCCCGCCCAGAGGAGGAAGATGCGGCAGACACTCACTCCTCAGCGCAGACCTGCACACTGCCCGTTCCCTGACTCAGGCGCAGCCAGTGAGGCTGGCTGGTTCCAGGGCAGGAGCTCACGCTGCCTTTACTCAAGATTTTGGTATTTCCTCCATGGTGGATTTGCTTAAACACTACAGTTTATGTTATAATCTTGCATTAAAACGTTATGTTTTAATCTTGCAGAAAGGCCGGCTGATGCTGACCGACGTCCCCCAGGCGAAGGGCAAGAACAAGAAAGGCAAGAAGAAAGGAGATAGAGTTGTGGTGTCTTTCTGCCTGAAGATGTGGAGCTGGGTGTGGACGAGACAGAAGGAAGTGGAGTATTTCAAAAGGTTCTCCTTGGACTCCACTGACAGACCCTGAGAAGACTGTCCATCATCTGTTCCAGCTGCAGCTTGAAGAAAGCCCCCTTTGCTGCCCCACTGAGCGGGGACCCTGGAAAGGGTCGCCCCAACCCCGCGCAGCCTCGAGGTGTGGAGCCCGCCCGCCCGTTCTCTTCCATCATCTACTGTCTCCTAGTGCACACTGCACTGCTCGTGTTTCACCCCCAACTCGTAGCCAGCCCGTGTAAGACTACCAGAATGAGGACGCTGACGATGGAGCACACCATCGTCTCACACCATCACCAGGGCTCACACCATCACACCTCTTTAGAGCGTAGGACTGGATTAGCACGGAGGCCTGACTGAGTCCTTTTTTTTTTTTTTTAACATACTGTTAAGTAATACAGTATCAAAATCATGTCTTTCTTTTTGAAAGATGGAATACATAAGTACAGCGGGAAAAAATAAAACATTATGTATCTTGATTACAATGTGTCCCCTAGATAAGCACCTTGAAACCAGTCTTACTCTCTGCACCCTAGTTCTGGCCCTGCTAGACATGGAACTTGTAGCTGTCACCCCAGCTTTCCATCCACTGCGCCAGTCCCTTGCCTTGTCATTGCACAGCAAGAGGAGGGCACTTCTCTTCCTCTGCCTCCCAAATTCTCAGAACAGGATGCCTGTGGACAAACTGACATTAGCACCACGCTGTGAGAATCCAGAAAGGGTTACTAGGGTTTTTAGCCAGTATCTCGAGGATAGACTGGCTAAATAGATAGACTGTACCTTTTGTCTTCTCTTTAGAAAAACAGTTCTGAAAATAGTCTCAAAAGTCTTTCTCCTCATTAAAATGAATTCAAATGTAATAATAAAACGAGAAGATTCTTAAGAAGTCATTCTGGAATTATTAATTGGGTTCATTTATACCACTTTTGCACAAGTTATGTAAATCACACCTTTCATTACAGAAAAATTTTTATAAACACATACAGTTGCTTGACAGGTTAATTGCCTTGAGACAGAAAATGAAAGTCATTTTTTAAAAATTAGAATCAGGGTAAAACAACAAAATGTCAGTCTTCTGCAATTTTTGCTTTTACATACTTACACAACCTTATACATGACATTGTGCTTATTTTATTTCAGTGTAGTTTTACCCTACACCTAAACACTTTCATTCTGCAACTTCATCTTCTCTTTTGGTCACGTATGATGTGTGTTCCAATCTAAGCCAGAATTTACAGTCCCTCAGTTCTCAATTCTAAAGTGGGAACACTAAAAACATTTGCCTGACCCTCTAACAGCATTTTAAATCCTAAATGAGTCTACTCTTAGAAGTATGCCACATCTGTAAATATTATTTTATCTTATAATATTTTCCTAAGCAATTTAATAGGCTATTAACTCAATTTTGAAATACACTACTGCATTAGTCAAAGCAGAATTTGAAAATAGAATTAACAGACAATTTAAATGAAGAGATGGTTGAAATAAGGAGCAGGCTGTATAAATCAGCTTTGCATTACTATAACAAAAATAACTGTGACCCCAAAAAAGTTTACTTTGAATCAGGGTTTCAGAAGTTTCCAGTCCAAGATCAGGTGGTTTGGGACCCTGCAAAGGGCAGCACATCATAGCCAGAGAGAGAGGAAGAAAAAAACATTTCCTTCATAGAGAGAGGAAGAAAAAAACATTTCCTTCATAAGCCAGGAAGCAACAAGCCTGAGAGACTGAGGTCCCTCCAAAGCTCCCAATGACCTAAAGACCTCCCAGAAAGCCTGCCTCCTCGAGGTTACACTTCCCAATACCACCGCCCTTGGAAAGCGAGCCTCTAACACAAGGGTCTTGGGATCATCCAAACCACAGCAGGCGCCATGAAGTGACCCTGTGGCACCCACGGATGAGCAACAGCAGAAAACCATTACTACACATGACCAGAGGGAATTGTTACTGAAGCCCAAAAGGCAGCGACCACACAGGAGTGTTCTCTGTAGTCAGAAGTAAAAAGCTGAGGCCAGAGTCTAGAAGCAGCATGTGCAGGAAAGTAATATCTCCAGGTCTGACTTCTTGATCTCGCATATCTCTGTTAGTGTCTCTCATTACTCAAAATCAGCTGGAAGTCAGCCAGCAAGGCAGCCAGGTAACACGGAGACCAGAAGGGTACAGAACGGTGCTGAGGGGCTCAAAAAGAACCTCCAGCGCATCCTGGGAACAGGGGCATTTATCTAATCAGACGGGATCATATCTGTGAAAGCTTCACTTATTTTTATTTTGTTCTGAAATGAATTACTTATGAAATACTGGCTTAGAATACAAACCTAAAGTATTGTTTTGGTTTGGTTCATCTTCAGGTAGGTGCTAGAGTAATTGAACTTACTCAAAATTAAACCAGAGCTTTGGTATCAAATAGTTTACTCCAAATAGTTTGCTCTTTTCTCTATTAACAGGAAAGACTGATTTTACAGAATGTCACAGGCTTAAGTGAGGCTTTTCACTAACTTCAGCATTGGCAAATCACCTGAGTCCACTTACTTTTCCTTATTTTTCACAAAAATAGATAGATTGATGTTTTCACAGAGCAGAGAAAGACGAGGTCTCACTTCTCATGGCCTTCTGACACCCAAAAGTATTTTAACAAAACGATTCTCATTTCTTCTGGCTAATTGGAATGTAAGTTGAGCTCAAACACAAATATTCTTTATTAAAATAGTAACTTTTTTCTGTAAAATTGACAAGCTAAAAATCGAATCTTTCCAAATAATAGTAGGTTAAGAAATAAGAAAATAAACAATAAATAAACTGAAATGTTCTCCCCAGTTTCCATCATTAGCTAACTGGAATAAACTGGAAAGAAGAATAATCAATGACTGTATCCTACATAATCTGCTTAATTTTTTTTATCAAGACTTGTTCTTTATAGCACCACTGATTTTGTATTTATGCAATATGATAAGGGAGTTTACCACTGCTACATAAAAATCACCACAGGTACCCATGTATTAGTGAAAATATTCTTTCAAATTCCCACTTAAAAATTGAATTCTCACCCAAAGTCTGGGTTAGTCTTATGCATAGAAAAAGGAGGTGAGCACAGTCAGGATGTGAAAACAGGAACTAGAAAAACAACTCCAGATTTTAGTAAATCAAGATTCTACCAGTGAGATCTGCTAATATTTAGCATGAAATCCCCTACAGATTTCAGATATTTTCCTTAATACAAGCGACAAACTTTAATATAGGAGAGATCACCTGAATTGGGTTTGAGGGTAGGGAGAACTAGAAAAGGAAAGCTTCAGAAGGAGTGAGTAGAGAAGTCGGAAAAGGTGAAGAAAGGGATCGCTTTAAGGTCAAAGATAAATTCATTCATGCTAAGAATGACATGGTGGCTGATGTCTGTAATCCCAGCATGCAGGAGGCTGAGAAGAAGGATCACTGAGCTACATAGAGCTCGAGACCAACCTGAGCTACACAGAGTTCAAGGCCAGCCTGAGCTACAGAGTGAGATCCTGTCTCAAAAAACAGTATTCATGCTAGCATTTTGTCTACAGTAAAAAATGGACTCTTCAATGGCTACGTACCCCTCTCTTCAGGCATACATAGTTGTGTGGATAAAGCTTTAAGCTTAAAATAATGGAACTCTGTGCTTGAGACATCTTTTTAACTCAGTCAGTCTATGGTTCCAAGGAAACACTGTTCCTATATTAAAAGATATGGATTTGAAGGAACTTTCAGATTTGCCTACATTTGTGTTTCAGAATGCTGAACAGCCTCATGGCAAGCCTGAATTTCTGTAATGAAACTGAAACTCTTTTTGCTGTGAGTAGATCCAGAGACTTCATACCCATCTACCAACCAGCTCATCTGCAGTTCCAGGAGCTCGCCAGCCCATGAGCCTCGGAGTGGCCTCGGGCAGCTCTCCGACCACAAGGTCTTGTCGCAGAAGGAGGAGTATTGCGGCATTCCTGTCTCGCGGGTGAGACTGGTTATTGTTTTTGCACACTCTGTAAAGGCACAATCTAGAAACTAGAACAAAGTATGCAGTTAAAAGACAACTTTTCATACGTAGTGAAACTACCACGCCTCTTGCAATGGCAAATCTATGCAGAGACCTTGAAGTGGACAACATAAGAAGGCTACTAAGATAGATGATATCAATTTATTCAGGAGGTTTCAGATGGCTGGAAAAGTTAAGGTTATAATTTCATAAGGAATCAAGGTATGTGATATAAAACCTAGGCATTTTGCAAATAATGAAGAACAAAATTGTCATCTCAGTCTAAGTATGAAATATGAGCACATTTCTTCCATAATATATAATGCCAAAGACGGGGAAAGTTTTGTTCTTTTCATGATACAAAATGTTTTCCATCACCTCAAATATCTAAAGGGGTTAGATCCAGGATTCTGGGAGTCTGCTGTGACTATGCCTTCTGGGGTGACTGGAGAGTGGGTGATGAAGATTACATGTAGGGTAAATAAGAATTTGCAAAATGACTTATGCATCTTTGAGTTCAAAATTTAAAAGAAATCTACTACCGGCCAGGGGTATGGGGAAGAAAAAAAGGGGTAGAAAACAAAACAACACTGGTTGCACCTATTAGCTAGCAAATTCTTTTATTGTTGTTGTTGTTGCTATTGTTGTTGTTGTTTTTAGACAGGTTCTGGCTATGTACTTCAGGCTGTCCTTGAACTCACTGCGGACCCCAGGCTAACCTCAAACTCACAACAATCCACCTGCTTTTATCCTTTGTGATTTGGGAACAAAATGTCCTGGCAAAGAGCAGGAACTTTAGAAACCTGCTCTTCACTCCTGCAGCAAGACACTAAACCTCTCTCTAAACCTCAAATTCCATGAGTTTAAAATGAACATTAAAAAATAAATAAATAAATAAATAAAATTAAAATGAACATAAGCCTGTCTCTTTTCTGAAGAGTTTGTGAATATTATTTAAGAATAATCTCTGCAAAGTGGCCACTGCCTAGAATATAGTGAGAGTTCAATAAATTATTCATTTGTAATTAATTAAAATAAACCCAAATCCTATTAAGACCTTTTCCAAAGACTGATAATCATTAATATAAAATGTTATTTTGTCATCCAGTGTCTTTCCATCCCACAAATAAAATACCCTATTTTTTGTGTCTAAAGGATATTTCAAAATACTGTGTCTCCCGGGAAGGTCTATCATTAAATAAGAACAGTTATGTTCCTATAGTTTCTTGTAGCACTGTAGAATGAGGTTATGCCAGAACAATTTCCACATGAATAATGGATAAAGTCCATTCTTTGTGGTTCAAAGGTTTTGTCCCAATACATTCTTTTGAATGTCCAATGTAAATCTACAAGTTTTTAATATTCTGCACTAAACACCTAAGCATAATTTCCATTAAATAGAGATTCACAATCATATTAAGTCTATTTATTTTGTTTCATATGGTTTTTTCTTACTAACTTCTTGCTTCTATCAACAAATCTAATAGATGGTAATTTGTCAAGTACCAATTAATGCATATGTGCCTACTGATACGGGAGGTTTTCTTTCATGAGTAAAGGAAGATCTACACAACGTTCTCTAAAGGATGGGCAGACACAATCATGAGCAAATTTCACCCTTAAACAAAACTTAATCCCATAAAGAATCATTTTAGGGATCCCTAAAGTTTTCTTATAACTAATGCTACAGTTAAATCAAATGTCAAAATGATGGTCTTATTGAGTAATCCAGCTTCTTTTTCAGGTACACACCATTTAATTTTGATGTACTTTATTTCCTCTTTAAAAATTAGCTTTTTAACCTACTTTGCAATATGTAAGGTTTATGGAAAAGACATTCACCTATGGGATGTGGGTCATGGGACAACTCTGGGCAAGTTATTTTCTTAGTCTCTCTTTCTCATAGAAGTGTTTGTACTTTATTCAAAGTTATACTCTCCAAGTGTTAGAATCATGTTACTCATATTTGGCTTTATATTCAGTATTAGGGACATACAAAATACACAATAACTTGAATTTTTAACATGTGAGTTACATATACGGTAAGGTGCAAGTTGCCACCCCCTTTGAATTTTTTTATTAGAATATGTTTGCAGTACATAATGTTCATATTCATTTTGTGAACTTGGTACACATACTAGCACATCTTAATTCCTTTTTTCATCCCCTGCCTCTGCCCTCTTAAGCAGGAATAATAAAAGGACACATCTCTAAAAATTCCTGTGACTATTAAGTGAATGAGTCAGTATTAGGCACTTAGAACAATGTTCTGTTTATAGTGCTATTTAAATACTATTATAATGGCAGCAGCATATAAACAGAAATGGAAAACAAAAATGCACACAAAGGAACATTTTTAAAAATCTGATCATCAATATTTAATCATATAAATATAACCAGAAATTGCTCTTTTATTCTCAGAATCTGTACTCATCATGTATAAAACCACTGGAATTTTTAGAAAGTAATCAAGTGAGAAAAGAACTGATATTTTCCAATGCCAAACACTGAATACTCACATGTAATTTATGACATCGTCATTATTACAAAAGCGAATTAAGAAAAGAAAAGGCTTCTTAGACTAAAATCCACTAAAATGTGACAAGAATTTCACAGTAACAAGTTGGGGGTGAAATAAATTCGTATTGTATTCTATATAACAATTAAAGGTAAAATCATAAAAGTATGGCAACTGTATGGTAACTTTTGCCATTTTAGCTGAGAAAAAACAATTCTGGAAAGGATAGAATAATAAGAACTGGACTTACTTTTCTCAACACAGAGGAGCACTTGGCCCTAGACTGAGAATTTCTTAGGTCCTTCTTAAATTCAGGAGTGACTACTATAATCTGATAGAGTAGACTTCATCGCAAAGCATAGCATAACAAAGACATCATGATCCTAAATGAAAATAAACCGTTCTACTGAGCTTTAAAAAAAAAAATGCACGAGATTTTAAAATATACGATTGGAAGGAAAGAATGTTTAGAAGTTTTCTTGCTGTCTTTTGGTTATTGATTCGGGTTGATGCCATAATGGTAAAGGGACACAATCTGCGTGATTTCAATTCTTACAAATTTGTTGAGGTTCCTTATGGCCCAGAATATTGAATATTGTTTATCTTATTCAGTGTTCCATAAGTGCTTTGAAAAAAGTATATTATGCTAGTATTGAATGGAGTAAGATGTAGTCATAGATACACAGATTATAGATACATACCTGTGGGATAATGGGATGATGATATTGTTCCTATCTTCTACATCTCTGTTAATTTTATGACTAGTAATTCCATTAGTGAGAAAAATTATTGAAATCCCCAACTATATTATATACTAACATGCTGTACTGTTTTTCCTTTTTGTTATGTTCATATATATCAGCTTTATCATCTACTTTATAGGTTTTAATTAGAATACCAACTTGAATCTTTTCCTTCACTCTAACACATCTGCAAATATCTCAGGAGAATCTTATCCTTCTCCTCTCCTTTATTCCATTTGTAAAGTTTAAAAATAAAAGATTAGGCTGGGGATTTAGCTCAGTGGTTAGAGTGCTTGCCTTGCAAGCATGAGGCCCTGAGTTCGATCCCTGGTACAAAAAAATAAAATAAAACAAAATAAAAGATTAGTACAGGTGGTACAATTGGAGCTGGGAGACCACTCTCCTTCCATCCACCCGAATTTGGGCACTACCCCAGGTCCAATTCTCCTTCCCTTGTCCTAAGAGAAGCAGAAAACAGAAATAACAAAGACCCAGGAAATCTCTAAAGAGCACATCCATGTTAGACCTCTTGGTCTGATCTTCAGTAATCTTTTCTCCACTCAAACCTCATTAAAAGTTCATACACATGGACTGCATCTCATGTATGTGATTTAATCAAGAGTGAATTCTGGGACAGGTATGCATGTATGGTGCCCCTGAGATGACTCGGCATTCTGTAATTCTTTTCTGTCAATCTTTGCAGAAGTATTTTTGGTTTTTTAGGGGGTTGGGGGTCTGCTGGGGATTGAACTCAAGGCCTTGCACTTGCTAGGCAAACGCTCTACCACTGAGCTAGATCACCAACCACCCATTCCTGCCAATCTTATCCAGAGATTCAAGGGGAGACACCCAGGGTATGGTGCACGTCCTTTAAAAATCTGAAAACCTGATTTAATTGTGTGCTTTTTATTTCCCTGCCATCCTAACACCACTTTTCTCTTTCTGCCACCTTTTTGTTTCTTTTGGTACAGACCTGCCCTGAGCCCATCTTCCTATCATCTTCAATAAATGTATCTTCTTTTTCTTTTATCATTGGATGTACACTTGTAATTCCTTGCTCACCATACACAAGAACCTGGAATCTATATCTCAGATCCATCATGCAGTATAATTATGGCTTTTCAATATTCATGGTAGTTCAGATAATATATGAACATCAAGGAAAAGAAATACATTTTCAATATATTTTAAGGGTAACTTAACATAATGGAGAATTTGGACACAATAATTTCTGAGACCATTTTACAAAGATACTTTGAAATTTAAATCAGAATATTAATCAGAAAAACTGTAGGACATGTTTGCATTACAATAAAATACCAAATTGCAAAGAAATAACATCATAAAGATATATTTCTTGCTCAAAATTCTTTTTCAGGAGTAGAAAGCAGACAATCCTATATAATACGAATGGTCACCTAAATTGACAAAAGGATTTTGTCTCTTATATACACTCTTCATTCATGTAGTAAATAAAGGCCTTTGCAGAATGTGAAGCTTGAATGAATTCCTCCTCGGAGAGAGAAAATGGATGCAATGAATACAGAAACCATGAAAGGATTAAAGGTGGCTGGATGAGCCATTTGGTAACGTCTTGCTTTAGTTTTCCTATGTGGAATAGGAAATTGGGTGGTGCAAGAAAATATGGTCCTTGACTTCTTAAAATGCCATAAATTATACCCAATTTCAGAGTTTCTTAAACTAAAATTGAACTCAGAGTAATGAAAAGTATAATGTTTAAATTAATTCTTAAAAGCAAGTCAGGAAGCAATAATGGTTTTTAAAAAGAAAACTACAAAGAGGAACTTGAATGAATAAAGCAATCCTAACTTCTCGACTCATTTATTAGATATCTTTCCAAAGAACTGAGATTTCTTCAGAAAACATTAGTGAAAGTATAAAAAATAATTTATTTAGTTAGCTTATGAGTAATACAGCTAGTAGCAGAAGCGCCTGAGATAGAGTTGGGTTATCAGCCATATTGAGAGGAATTAAAACAAGAACAGACAGTGATCTAGGATTTGGACCAAGAATGAACTTCTTCAGGCAACATGGAAAGCAGTCCCCTCCCTACTAAAGGGAGTTTCAACACCTCCTTACTAAACTTGTGAGTTTCCAAGAATTTAAAGAGCAAAATAACCCGTTTTTCTTTAAAATCTCAGTTTCCTTTAAATCCTACATGTTGAGTAACTGGGTTAGAGAGCCTGAGTTCCAATTGGTCATTTTAAATTCACAGAACCACCTGTGATAGGTGGTCACCGAGCAATCAAGTAATTCCTGGGCTCTAGTCATCCATACAAAGTTCTGGACGAAGGAACCATGTAGAAATTTCACTTTACAAATTCCCCTCCTGAAGAAACCAGGAGGCTTTTTTTTCTTGTTCTCCTTATATCCAATAAAAACTTTCCTAACTGCCTTCTTTTAGTTTGAAATTTCATTCCTTAAGGTTGTGAGACCATGAGCTTGTTTTGCACAAAATTAACTCTTTCAATAGCAGATACTATAAAGATTAAAATTTAGCACAATTAATCAATATGTAGCTGTATTTGTAATACATAAATTTTAAGAATAAAATCTTAAATTTGAAAATGAAAACTCTGTTTTCCACCTAAGCAAGACAATTTGGCTCTAATTATGCAATCATCTCCCACTGAACTGTGTAATCACCTCCCACTGCATATGGTCAGCTGTGGCAGTAATACCCCCAAATCTGACCCAAACTAAATTTCCCCCAAATTTCTTTCTCCTCTAACCTTTCTGAGGCTGCTGGCCTATCCTCCCAGTTTTCTGTATTTAAAACGCCAGTGCAACTTTTAACCTTGTCCTTTTTCTTCCACTGACCATGTCTTCTATCTCTGTCATTCATTTCAAGCTGCACAGTCCAACGTCCAGGTTCTAATTTAGATCATCTCTACATCACTTGCGCAATATTGCGAAACTTTTTCTCATTTCTGGTCTCACAACGCAGCAGTTATTATTATACACACCATTAGAAACACGGTCCTTGAAACATGGTTCTGAGGCAGGTGATTAGAGCATCGCAGACTGGCTGGAAAACAGGATATAACCTGACTGAAACAGAGGCTGAACAACAGGAGGTGACCTGTCAATCACGGCCAGCATGCACGGGCAGAGCAACCTCCGCCGGGCCAGATCCGAGAGGCTGTAAAAGGCAGCAGCCACTACTTCACCACCATTGAAATTGTCCTTTCTGCTGTCTTCCTGTGTCTACAGTGGTCTGTTCTGTTCGCAGGACATATCTCGTCTGGCTCTTCTCTTTTCCTAGCTCTTACCAGTTCTTCCTTTGCTTTAAATAAAAGTTGTATTTACCTGTTCATCGGTTGTCCTGGCCAATTCTTTGGGAAGGACAGAAAAACCCTGGAACTGGTGGATGCTGTGCCATCTGGCAACAGTTCTATCATATCATCATTCCTTCATAAAGCTTCCCTGGCTCCCTGTTAGCAACAAAATGGACTCTAGTGGTCCTCAACCTATGAAGCCCTCTATGATCTAATCTCAGACACTTGGAGACCTGGTTTCTTTCTTTTCCCCCTCAAAGCATCCTGCACCCTACACTGCCCACAAATTCAGTCAATAAACACTCTTTGGCCGCGATTAGCAGTCACTGGGAGTACCTCTGCTTTCTGCTCCCAGTTCTCCTCAGGTGCTGCCCACAGTGTCTGAAATGGCTGCTCCCTCAGCCCCATCTCCAATTTTCCAAATCTTCTGTAGCCTTCATTACTCCACTTACCAGGAAGGCTACTATTATAGACTGTGGAGCAGGAAGCTATGAAACAGGAATGAAAGCAGCGGTTTCTAAATCTTTGCCTGATCATCAGCATAGGGTTCCTTTGCTCAGTTCAGAAGGAAATTGTGAATTGGCAAAGTGCAGCTGTTCTAGCAGTCTTAACGTCACCAGATGACACCAGGTCATGCTGGATGTAAATACAGCCAGTTGCTGGTCATTGCCATTGCCAGGCATCACCACCCGGTGCCAGCTTGTGCTGGACACTGTTGGTTGACTCTGTTGGGTATGGAGTCTCTGCTGCTGGTTTTCATTGGCTTCTGGTCCCTACAGCTCTTTGGTGTTAACCTCTCTGAGTGTTTATTCATCCTTCTTTGAGAACTAATCACTGTCCACACTACTCAGAATAAAAATCCCAAGTAGATTTACAGATCTTTTGAAGCCCACACTACCTGCTTGCAATAAATTGCAGGCAGGTCCACAGGAAGACCAAAATGAGTCTTTACTGTAGCATGGCCTGTGTGGCAGGCCGTGGGGGTGGGGGGCTGCACACAAGGGAGCCCTTGGAGACTAAAACCCAAGAAGTACCTGGGAAGTGCTACTTATGTAGCATCTTGTAGGCCTGTTATAGTGAGGGCTGAAACCAGGGAATCTTCTGGAAAGCTTGCTGTGAATATTGTGTGTGCAAATAAGAGGCCCAGGTCCCTCCATCCCTGATTTTAGGCAATTGTGGGCATTCTCTCTGTTCTCAAAAAGGCAGTGGTATCCTCTGAAATGGAGAAGTGGGGTAGAGACACCATGCTGCCTGCCTTGCCGCACTCATGTTTTACTGGAGAATGGCAGTCTAATAGCCAAGAAGGACAGAGAGGACCCCAAAGCAAGCTGTCTGAACCCACTGGAATACAAGGGAGAGCAAAACGAAGCGAATGGGAGGGGCAGACTCCCCTTCCGGTGGGGAGAAATGAGTCAGATGCTTCTTGTCTGTCTCAAAATCAGTAACACACCAGATTCCCACCTCTATACAGTGTGATGAAACTAGCCTGGAGGAGAACTCATGAGATTTAAACACACACACACACACACACACACACACACACACACACAAACAGAAACACTAGTTTCTCTTTTGAAGCTTTGAGAGCAAACACTAGTGTAACTCAGGCTACAGGGGTATTTACGATATCCCAGATCAAAAGCAAAAGGACACCAAGAGAGGCTATTATTCATATACAAGATTTGACTGAGTGTGTGTGTGTGTGTGTGTGTGTACACATGCAAATAACCTAGCTAATAGAAACAAAACCTGTTTGTTGCATGGTGTGGGATAATGCTAGAGTCTGGATCCTAAATGACACCAAAGTCCCATATGTTCTGGGTTTGCTCCCCGGTTTGGTACCATTGGGAAACTTTATTAGGTGGGTCCTAGTGGGAAGTTTTAGGTCATTAGAGACATACCCTTAAACAGGATCACAGGACCCTGTCTTTTCTCTTTCTCTTTTGCATCCTGGCCATGAGGTGACTGCCCCCATCCATGCACACACTTCTCATCATGACATGCTGATTTAACAAAGCTCAAAAGCAAAAAAGTCACCCGATCATGGTTTGAAACCTCTAAAACCATGAGCTAAAATAAACCTTTCCTCTCTGTAAGTTGATTGTCTCAATTATTTGTCATAGTAAAGGAAAGCTAACATCAATATTGTTTAATTCATGAAAAATTACAGACTTTTATTTGTAACAATCCCCAGGAAAAGCTTGCCCCATCTCATTCTCATAGGCCAAGATGACAATAGCCCTTTTACTCTCTCAGCCTGATGTTCCCCTCTACCGACAGTTCGGTTATTGAACTCATCACTTCACCCCTTCTCCTGTGTGCTGATCATTTAGGTAAATGCCTTAATTGACTGAAAGTCTCATTGTGAATCTGAAAAACGATTCCTGATGAACTTGCCTGAAATAAAAAGCATGAACTAAATAACTTTCTAAAATAGATTGTATCAGCCATGCCAGGTAATTGCAATTGCCTCCTCATTGGCCTCCCAGTTGCCACATCCCATCTATTTGTAACTCCGCAACCAGAGTAGCCCTTTAAAGACTAGGAGTATCATTCCTCTCTGCAAAGTCCCCGTGGCATCCTCATTCACTAGGGTCCAAGCCTAAATCCTTAGACCGGCTTGCACAGTGCCGCATGAGCGACCTCCTTTCAGATCTCATTTCCCACTGTCCTTCCTTCTCTCTGTCTGATACACCGATAGCGGCCTGCTGCCCCTCCAACACGACCAGCATGTGCCTGCCCATCCCTCCACCTGCAGCAGGCCGGCCTCACGCTCCTGAATGGCTGATCCTCTCGCCACCTCCAGACCTCTGCTCAAATATCACTGTACTCCTGAGAGTTCTGTGCGCCCATCGTCCTTTTATCATTGTTATTTCATCTCTACGGCACATACCCATCTGCAATACTACACGTGCGTTTCTCTAGTCATTGCTTCTCCTGGAGCATGTGGCTGTACTTCTGAGGAAGGAGAGAGGCTGCTTGGGAGCAGAGGGGCACCTGGGCTGGCAGCGCAAGATCCCTGGCCCACCCACCTGTGTGCTTCTGGCAAGGCTCCCTCTTACCGCCTGCCTGCACTGCCCTCTGGCGGTCAGTAAGTAAACATTGTTCTGTAGTTATTACTGCTGCAGTGGATTGCTACCAGGTCCCATTCTGATGCTGGAAACCTGGCGATAAACACAAGACCCAAACGTCCCTACACCCGTGAGTCTCACAACGAACACCGTGAAGAGGGTAGCGTGAGAAATGACATCACAGTGCCCAATCCCAAAAATGTGGACTGTGAGAAAGGTCCCAGTTCCTTCTACAAACAAATTGTATGAAAAGAGAAGGGCTAAAGGGGAAGGGAAGATTCAGGTATGATTAGAGATACATCCATCAAGGTAATATATGAATGCCACTGGAATCCTGATCTTCTTGAACGTAACAAAATCTGTAAGAAGATCAGGAAAATTTGAACACTGACTGATTTTGGTTGACTGTAGTTATTCTGGTTAATTTTTTAGATGTGCTGTTTTAAAAAAGGGGGACCCACAGAAAAAAAGGGGGGACCCTTATTTTCTGGAGATATACAGTAAAACATTTATGGAAGAAATGCTAGTATATCAGAAATATTCTTCGGTTCATCTGTAGAGTGGAAGGGTCAGATGAATCAAGACTGTCCAAGCATCGAAGCAGCGGATGAGGTATGAGAGTTTGTTATGTGTGCATTCATCGTCCACTCTTGCCCTTTTCTATATACTTTAAATTCTTCATAAAAGGAGCAGTAAAGATAGGCTAAGCACTGGAAAGATGAACGTCTGTAGAGACACAATAAATGTTTTTATTTTTTTCGTGTTGTATTAGTGCTTACTAGAGAAACAGATTTAATGCAAGACACATAAATATGTAAGAATTTACAAGATTGGCTTACAATGGCTGCCTACCAAGTCAGACGTGGAAGAGTGCAGTCTGTCTGCGCGCTGGAGACCTGAAGGAGCCAGTCCAAGGCCTGGAGCTCATTGTATTGTCTATGTGTGTCCCTATCGGGAGGCCAGAAGGAAGGTCTGTGACAGAAGACTGAGTGGTCTGTGCCAGAAAGCTGAAGAGTCTGCGCTGGAAGCCAGAAGACAATGTCCAAGGTGAAGGTGAAGACGGAGCTCCTCCGAAGAAGCGGAAGGGATCCTTCCTTCTGTTTCCCCTTTACAACACTCAGGTCCTAAGCCACCCTGTGGTGGTCTTCGGCCTTCGATAATCCCCTCAGCCACACTCAGAACTATGCTGATCCAATTTAGTTAGGTGTTTCTTACTCAAGTTGACACAGTCAGTTAACCATCACACGTGTCATGCAATGTCTATCTTTCAAGATTTTTACTTCAGTAACCCTCGAAGTTTGTTTTCTGCTTGTTTACTTTTATCTTGTAACTTCTGCATTAAACTCACATTTGCTATGGAAGAAACTGGTGATTAAATCTGCTGTTTAACTTGCATTTAATTTTTCTTATTGTCATCATCCGATTTTTTTAAATGATTGCATTTCAGTTTTGACAGAACAAGCATAAGTACATATTAGAGAGAGATACGTGGATCTATGAAAAATTTCAGAAATTTGAAGAATTGAAGCCAATTGTGCACTTAGCCTAATCTTTCTCTAAGCTGCAGACTCGCACTCATTGAACAGAACAATCTTCACAGACCCTGGCAAGGTGCAGACCACCATGGGAGGCATCTGGACATGCAGGCGGTAGGGCTGAGACTTGCAAGGACTCGGAGAGAGCCGGCTCCCTAACTTTTCCTTTGAACAACAAGAGTGTATTTGCCTTTTTAGATTGCTGTGTAAAGTTGTAAGTATAGGAATATGCATTTTCTGGACACATCATAAGACCGATTTAAGCAACTGCCATGTTAATTTTTTACACATAGTTTTGTATATATTTTAATAGCCAACTTAGGAAATAGAGACTGTAACACTTAGTTCTTAAAACACTTTTAGAGAACACTCTTGGACTATATGTCCCAGGAATTTGATATTAAAGGCATTTCCTATTATTTTCATATCTAGCAAAATAAGCTGTAACAAAAATATAGATGTTTCATTAAACATTTATTAATGGGGTTTTGCCACACAAAAACAAGCAAACTGGAATTATAAAAATGAATGAAAATTGTGAAGAACACATCCCTGAGAAATTGGTGTCTTCTGACATTCACATATTTGGAGCAAATATATTTAAATTTCATTCAATTTCCTCTTAGACAGAAAATTACTGAATAGCATTACTGGTACTCTAGATGTCTGTGTGTAACTAGCACTGCAAGGTGGAAATTGAAAGTTAGATTTTTTTCTTTTAGAGATAAGCAACTTCTCCAAATTTCTTCCTGATAAACACATAACCTGTCCTCTCCTCAGCCCCAAAGAAGCGACCAAATATTGCAGACGTTGGCCCTACAAAGCCAGAGCCCCAGTTCCCTTCCACAAGAAGGATTTAATCAAAGATGGCTAGAAGTGGTAAAGGGCCTGTGAAGATCTGCATTCTCTCCGCACTCCCGCCTCCTCTGTTCCTTATTCTAAAGGACCCTTACCCACCTGTACAAGGGAAGGTAGTGATTTAAGGCATATGGACCCCTCTATCTCCTCAGAGCTGGCTTTGAATAAATCCTTTGTCTTTTTACCAAAATATATGGCCTCCTTTGATTTGGGGCAAGTTAATGAACATGAGCATGTGAACCTAAGTGGCTGGTAACATTTGGACAAAAAGATTATAGAAGAGAAACCTTTAAGAGATTTTAAAATTCTACCATTTGTGGCTGGGGATTTAGCTCAGTGGTTAGAGTGTTTGCCTAGCAATCGCGAGGCCCTGAGTTCGATCCCTGGCGCACACACACACACACACACACACACACAAAAAAAAAAAAATTCTACCATTTGTATGGGTAGCACTTGAAGGATAAAGTTCAAAATGACATCATATCTCCTGTTTCTGATGAAGTACCTGATGTTCTGGGATGACAAACTCTACACTCTTACTGCATACCTGAGAGTAGTGATGATAGTGACCTCTGAATTAACCAGTGGATGAACTAATAATGATGACCTTCAGTTGTGTGAGATCTGTGCCACGGTGAGAATCTTGGCATGAAGTTTTGACAGCAAGTCATTATAGCAGGGCTATTTCACATTCTGTCTGGTCCTTGTGTCACTGGGCTGGGTCTGAGAGGTTCCCCCAGTCTGAAATAAGGAACCTATTCTGAGGTAGGAGAGAGGCGTGGCTAAAGCTGGCTGGGAAAGAAGGCATGACCTGTTATTTACAAAATCCCAAACAGATGTTGACTTCTCCAGAGAATGGCCTACACCTGATGTCAGCCTGAAGCGCAAGATCCCAAAACCACCTCTCAGGACCCAAATGTAAAAATTCTCATGGATGTAGTTCTCATGGATGTAGTTCTCATGGATGTAGTTCAAGGGTTTTCTCAAGATTTAGACGGCATAAAAAGACCCATTAAAGAGACAGACGGGGCTATAATATTTTTACATGATAGCCATACCACGTCTCTCAGACGCAGTAAATATTTTTATTTTAATATTTTTCTACTTTTTTCTTTGTTTGGCCCAAACTCACTCTGCAGAGCCAGTTTCTCCCAATCCCCATTTTGCCTTTTAAATAAACTTTGTCACTGATTGTGGCTCATTTCATTCAACTCTTTGCTCAAGGAGGGAAGAACCTGGAATCTAACTCCAGTAGGAGGGGGCGAGTAATCCAGAACCCAGTTATGTTTATTTAGAATATAACTACCTGATAACAATCCCACACTTTTAAAATAAGTCTGCAGGTTTGCTGACTCTCATCATGGAAAAAGAACTTTCAGCTAATGTGAGTCAGGGATTTAGCTCAGTGGTAGAGTGCTTGCCTAGCAAGCGCAAGGCCCTGAGTTCTATCTCCAGCACCCCCCCCAAAAAAAGAATGTTAAGGATACATCAGGAAAAGAGACATGAAAAAGATTTGTTAGGATACCCTCAAAGAATGGAGTGTAGGGGCCAGGGATTTAGCTCAGTGATTAGAGTGCTTGCCTTCCAAGCAAAAGGCCCTGAGTTCGATCACCAGCACCAAAAAAAAAAAAAAAAAAAAATGGAGTATGGGTTTTCAGAGAAATGAGACTCATTGCAAGCTGTAGGGGCGTCTTTAAGATGGGCCATCCAGATGTGTATTTTCACTGTCAGGTTACAATACCAGCAATCTACATGTGCTTGAAGTTAAGATATGCAGCCCGCCAATACTGCAGCCTCCTGAGGATGGAAGAAACAGAATTTACAGGTGAAGGACAGGTTAAGAACCCTAATTTACAGGCTTATTTAAAAAGGGCCAGTAGGAATTTTAAGTGAATTTCCTAGAAGAGAAAAAGGCTTTTTTTAAAGCTGCAGTTTTTCTTAAAAGCACAATTTTAAAATTGATTTTCTTGTCTTCTTTCTACCTACTTTTTATTTCTTCTATTCTACATCATTCCCCCCATCCCTGTCCCTTATACTTAAGGGGGTGCAGAGGGCCCCACAGTCCAGCTTCATGTAATTGCTTCAGGCTGAGGAGGGGCACTGACCCTGCCTAGCCAGGAACCAAAAGTCTCATCCTGCCTGATCTGAAGGAGACATAGAAATATCGGGTTCCACCTTTGAAGAACCATCGTCCTTTGATAGTCTGAAAAAAAAGGTAAGGCCATATGAAACATTAGCTCACAACAGAAATGGATCATACAACGTAAAAGTACTGGATAGACTGGACATAGGGACTAGAAGGTTTTTATCTCATAAATTACTCATCATTGGACAGAGCTACTCAAGTCCTTCAATTTTAACTGATACTAGGGAATTCCAGGGAAAAGCATAGAGATGTCTGCTTGTATCTTTAGGGTCTCTGCATTTCCTATATGTTTTGCCCACAAGAAAGAAGGAATTCAGTGTCTAAGGTTGATTTACACTTCAATTGATGGGTACTCAGACAAGGTTGTTGGAGACATAAGAATGAAGAGGAGGAGTCTTATTGCATAGCAAATTATGACGAGATTCCTACCGAAAGGGACTTCTATGGGTGGTAGAATTAAGAAGTTTTTCAGAGCTTTAAGAGGTCCCACAGAAATAGTATAATGGCAAAAACAGGCAAATTGTCAAAACTTGCCAGAGACAGTGTTTGGTGACCTTGAGAAAGGAAAGCAGGACATCAGGTAGTTTGAAGAATACCATGTGTGGCTCCTATAGTTGGTCCTTTTCTAATCCCAATTCCCAACTCACTGCTTTCATGTTGCTTCCCTTCAAATCTTTCCTCCAAAGGAAATCATCACATGGCCTTCTTTGTAATCATCAAGACTGAACCAAGTCATCCTTTGGGCTTCCTGACAGGCAGTTACAATGCTGTATTTTAGTCACCTGTTTTCACTTTGTCTCCTCTGATTGACTGTGATATCCTGAGAGGCCTGTAGCCCAGCTCCTCGGCAATGTTTGTTGAGCTGTAGTGGGAACACTGGACACAGCTGGGTAAGGAAGAATCCTGAAAGTTTGGCCAAATGCATTTTTATGGCACCTACCATAGAGAATGTCTTTCTCCAGGATGGCAGCTAAAAACCAGAGCACTAAAACTGTATTTGAAAGAAAGTTCTATGCTGAGAGACATATTACCCTTCATAGAAATTTAGACACAACTTCTACATATGTCATCTTTATTAACAAGTAGTAATACAATGTATATTATAAGATAATACAATATGTGGACCTGCATTTAAAAGATTTCTATTGGATGCAAAGGCCAAACATGACCCTAAGTAGAATCCTAAATTTTAGAGATTAAGCGAAGAGCAGACCAAGTGTGTACAGGTAGTTGTTCTCAGGAAAGAGGTGAGTTTAGCTGTAGAACAACCTGTCAGGGTCTGATGCTATGGGTGTGGTTGGTGGTTCATAGCAAGAATCAGCATCCTCCAGATGTGCCCACTCCTCTGCCACTGACTGGCTGCAACCCAAAGCGGACCAGGCGGAAGGGTTCATTGAGAACCCTGGAAGAAGAAGATCCTTTGTAAAGTTTGGTGTGGGTTGGGAGGTGGGTGTATGTAGTTACCATAGTTACTCAGAAGCAATCTGAAATTCAAATGGTGTGTTTAGTCACTGGTACCACTTTTTTTTTTTTAACTTCTGAAGCACACATTGATTCTTTTATGGATTACCAGCCAGTCATAAAGGAACATTTTTACTTCTTCAAAGGTCAGCTGCAGTGTTCTCAAAGACCACTTAACCAGTCATTAACCTGTGAGACTGACAGTCACAGCCTACCCTTCCACTCTGAGCAGCCTCGCTCACCACTGAGAAGCTCATTGTGTGGTATTAGTCCTCTGCTGTGCTTCGTGAGTCCTGGCAAGGTTTATTTTCTCTATTATTATGGTAAACTTGGAATGTCATTTTTACATAATAATTTTAGTTGACAGGACTACTGATTACCTTATTCTTTGGGGCTTATGATGATCCCCTGAGACATGATTAACATATTTATCTACTTTGAAACACTTCAGGGAAGAAAACGAGAACATATAAAAACATTTAGCATGTGACCTAATATATTCATCAAGTCCTATTTTGACATGCTGGCCTAATATTCACAAAGTTAAATTCATCAAGACAATATAACACTTACGAAAATATGTATGTATCCAACCCTCGTCAGCTAAATATATATAAGGCAAATATGAAGGGATCTAAAGGGAGAAACAGCACTAGTATTATATTTCAACACCTGGCTATCAACAATGGCTAGAATATCCACAGAGAAAATTAATGAATAAACAGCAGACTTGAAGAATAGCACAGAGCATATGGACCTGACAGCCATTTACAGACCATTGCAAACAAAAGCAGCAAAACAGCAAATATTCCAAAGCACACAGAGGACACTGTCCAGTGCAGATCACATGTTGACCACTAAACAAGTCGTAAGAAATTTCCAAAGAGTGACATAGTATCAGGTATCTGTTCTTGCCAAGAGGGTATAAAACTAGAAATTAACAACAGCAAAAAAAATTTTAAGAAATTCACAAATACACAGAAATTAAATCACACCCTCCTGAACGACTACTGAGTCATGGAAGACACTATGGAGAAATAAAATACTTGAGACAAAACAAAGTGGAAACCAAAATCCTGAATTTATGGAATGCAGTAAGCAGTTCCAAAAGGGAAGTTCACATAGATAAATGCCTGCATGAAAAAGATCTCAAATACACCATCAAGTTTTATACCTCGAACAACAGAAAGGAACAATTTAAGCCCAAAGCAAGCAGAAGACAGGAAAATAGAAAAGAGCAGAGCAGAAAAAGATGAACTAGAGGCTAGAAAAGGAGAGAAAGGATCAACATAACTTGTTTTTTAAAAAATCAGTCAAAATTGTTAAACTTTTAGGCATGCAAAAAAAAAAAGAGAGAAGACGCAACTACATAAAATTAGAAATGATAGAGGCCTAACGAATGACACCATAGAAATACAAGATTCACAACCATCTACTATGAACATTTATATACCACCAAAATCAAAAGCCTAGAAGAAATGGCAAAATTCCTAGAAACACGCAGTCACCAAGACTGAAGCATGAAGAAATGAAAAATATGAACAGATAAATAGCGAGTAACAGGACTGAATTAGTAATCAAAAGCCACCCAACAAAGATGGCTCCAAGACCAGATGGACACTATGGGGGATGCTTCCAAATGTTTAAAGGAGAGTTAATGGTTTTCAAATACTCTTCCAAAAATGGAACACCTTTGAAATGCTTTTATGAGGCCACCATCACTATGATAAGAAGCCAGATCAGGACATTAAAATGAAGGTTTTTTTGTTTCTTAACATGTAACAGTTGTAAATATTAAAAGGGTTCAATGTGCCATATCAGTACATGCACACAGCACACATTGATCAAGTCCAGCCTCCCTTAATCCACCCTCCCCACCTCTCAATCTCCAGCAATCACTATCCTACATTCAGGTTGTTTTCCTTTCTAATTTCCCCATGTGAGAGAGAGCATGCAGTTCTTGGGAACATGCACCTGGCATATCTCACCTAACACAACGACCTCCAGTTGCAGCCCTACGGAAAATGACAAGAGCTCATTCCATCTTATGGCTGAACAGCAGTCTGTTGTGTACAGCTACCATATTTTCTTCCTTCATCCATTGATGGGCACCTAGTTTGATTTGATACCTTAGGTACTGTGAATACTGCCACAATAAAGATGGGTATGCAAATATTCCTTTGCATGATAAATACCCAGAAGTGGTATAAATATCTAGATCATATGGGAGAACTAGTTTTCATTTTTTGACAATTCTATATACTGCTCTTCATAAGACCTTACAGAGATTCCCAAAGAGCCACCCCAAGTAAGACCACGCAGAGACACCTACACGGACCGCCCCCACAGAGCCCTCGCACACAGACCTTTCAGGGACACCCTGCTCCTCCACAGGCCCTGACACTGAGCCTGCCAAAGAGTTTTCACACGGGGACTTCTCACAGAGGCCTGAGAGAGAGAGAGAGAGACCTCCCACACACACCTCATACTGAGGCCACACAGCGCTGTCCCTGCCCCATACAGTCCTCCCATGGAGACCCCACACAGAAGCTTCCGGGGAATCTCCACAGAACTCATGTGGAAACCCTGTAAAAAGTCTCCTCCGAGACCTCATGTGGGTTCTCACCAGCAACCAGGCACAGCAATCTCACACAGACACCTCACGCGTCCTCTTCAGGAGCCTGAGCCATCACTCACTGACAGGTCCTTCCCAGGGCAGATAGAACTATCTAGAAAACTAGCAGCATAGGGAGGGTTATCATGAGTTGTGCCCCCGAGAACCCCAAGAAGCCCAGACATTGTCAGCATCACAACAGATCACAGTAAAAAACAAAGAGTAGGCTACAACAATCAAGTCAAATGACCAGAAACATCCATCCATTTAAATTAATAATCACTTTAATTCTGAAAGATTTAACATGCAACAGAGAAGGCATAAAGCAACGCCCATGTACATTAAAGAGAGAGAGGAAAGACACAAAACACCAAAGCCAAACACATAGGGATAAAAATACTGTGTTCAATACAGAAACTCACTGAATGAGAATAGCACCAGATTAAACTCTACTAAGGGAAAGATTCATGAATAAAAACATCATACAGGGGCTGGGGATTTAGCTCAGTGGTTAGAGTGCTTGCCTTGTAAGCACAAGGCCCCGAGTTCGATCCCCAGCACCATACATCTGAAATCATCCTAAGTTATATATGCAGGAAAAAAGACTCAAATTGTTAAACAGAGATCAGGAAATTTAAAAACGATTCATCCATTTATCTACCTTAAATGTGAAAACATCTCAGAATTTTAAGGGCTACAAATTTGATGAAAGCCTTTCAAAAGAATGTTTTCAAGGTATGGCGATAATATCCAGGAAAGTCAAATTTTCATCAAAGAATACTGAAAA
Source organism: Hystrix cristata (assembly GCA_004026905.1). NCBI lineage: Eukaryota > Metazoa > Chordata > Mammalia > Rodentia > Hystricidae > Hystrix > Hystrix cristata. The sequence continues at coordinate 19,441 of PVJO010000466.1, read as the reverse complement.
CAGAAATTCTCCAGTGAATTAATAAAAAGATGTGCATTTGGACACCACCAAGAATATTAAAATTTAAGTTGAAATATTACCATTATCTCCCACAAAAAAAGTTAAACTTTTCATCAATAAAAACCCAAAGTCTCCCCATTCGAAAATCACATATCCATGACACATACATCCGTGAGGTCAGCTGTAAATCAGCCTGACAAACTTATGGAAATGCTGCTGCAGGGCAGCTTCACGGCATGTGACCAGCACAGCTGCACTTTCCTGTCCCCAGAAGAAGGTCTCTTAGGGGTACTTAAGGGTTCACGCTCTGAGGCTGGTGTCATGAAATTGTTATCTACGTGGATCTGTGTGTGGAGGGGCAGTCTGATGGCACTGGTAGCAGCGCTGGGGGCTTGGGGCTCAGGGGTAGGCACACTTGGTGCCCCTCTGCCTCACTGGAAAAGTCTGCACAAGGACTCGATGAATCCGGATTTCATTTAAAACACTCCTATTTTAGCATTATTTCCATGCCATGCTTGGTGAGAAACACTCCCTGCTCTCTGACACAACATCACAGCCCTGAAAATACTATTATTTAAGTATCTGAAAGTCTTCAAAACATATTTTAGAAGAAACAAAGAACATATACTAAAGGCACCCAAGGACTTAATGTATAGTAAAAGCACACTCCATGAGTAACATTTTGGCCATTCTCTTGAGATCATGATGAACAGTATATTAACTACTGTTCTCCATTTTATGTAATTTTTTAATAGAAAAGTGCTTTTTAAACTTTCTTTATTAATATCTACTTGAATATCATTAAAATAAAAAATAAAGACACCATAAAATCCAAAGGGGGAAAAAAACGCATTACAAAATCCAACCACAAGTAGCATTACTAATGCTGAAATTGTTGAAGCACCTCTAAAAAATCAGGACCAAACCAGTCTGTCTGTGGTCAATAATTGAACCCTGCAGCACTGTATTCCCAAATAACACAGAACAGTTTTTAAAAAGCCAGGATTTGGATGACGGTTGCTTTGTCAGCCAAGCCACAGTCATGAACCTCAGCTGATAACAAGAAAGTAGATCAGAACCTGCTCCTGTGACTCTCACTCAGGCTGTCACAAGGGATGCAGTCTGTAGGAGAAGCAGCAGCAGACCTCTCCTGAGCTGTCATGCATTCCACAGGAAATCTAGAAGGACTGGAAAATTTCACTGCTGCTGTTTTTGAAGACCTTAAAAGTCAACTTAGATTAGTTCAGAAGTTCACAGGTGTTCTTTGTCAGCAGAAGGCTATTTTGAATCTCCTGTCTGGAGAACACTGCACATACCTATTTTTTTCCTCTCTTCTCCACAAACCCCCGAAATGACACAAGAACACTAAAATGCAGTAAGAATGAACAACACAGTAGCATGGCCTCCAAGCCCCCTACTCACCAGAAGACAATACAGCTGGGCACCCTTAGGTTTAATGGTGGTTCCTGGTAATATTAACTGGTCAAGTAGCAACATTTCTCTCAGTAATGGTCTTGATCCCTCTAAAGACACAAACCCACCCCTACAACTAACAGGGTGCACTGCTAAATCCAGAGGTCTTCAGACAATTCACAGCCAGCCACCTCCTTCTGCTAGACAAACTAAAGATGCTGCTCCCCACCTGAAGATGCCCTGGGAGCCAGGCAGGTCCAGCAAGACGAAACTGCCCCAGGATGAAATACATACACATACGTAAAACTTACTCTCCCCAGCACCACTTGTTCAGGAGAAGACTGCCCAGGGAAGGTGGTCACAGCCGCCAAGCCCTGCACCATAGATTCTCACACAAGGACTCACCAAGCCAGAGATGTCTGGGGCGGGTGGAGAAACGTGGGCATCCAGAAAAATTTTCAGTGGAAGAGAAACCTGTTGCAAAGAGCCTCGGAGCAGGCCTGCCTGATGTCTCTCAGTGCCCCCTCAGCTCCTTGGGGCTCAACACTGGTTCTCCAGAGACTGCAAAACAGCGAAACCCAACCCACACGAACCACAAGTCCAAAATGAGCAGACAGGTAATACATACAGCCCTTGCATTGAAACAAGGCATCCAAAAACACTTGTTCTGATTGGATTAGATGGAACATCTTAGCCCGACTCTGATTGGCCGCTATTAGCCAATCCACGAACAAAAATTTGAAGGCCGGTTGGTTTAAACTGTGGAATGCAGCACTGTGGGAGATGAGGGATGGCAGGCAGAAAGGACCTTGCAGTCCAGCCTGGCAATATAGTGACTTAAGGAGACCTACACCTCAAAATACAAAATTTAAGGGCTAGGACTGGGATTGTAATTCAGTGCGAAGGGCTAGCGTTATAGCTTAGTGTGAAGGCCCAAGATTCATTCCCCAATACTGCAAAAAATGAAGGAAAAGAAGGAAAGAAAGAGGGAGGGCGGGCAAGCAGGCACTTTTTTTTGATAATCCCACTAGCATGTCCACAAAAGAACAAACTGATCAGTTGGACTGCATGGAATTAAAAATTTGTCTGTGCAAGATTGTCAAAAGAATGAAAAGACAAGCACAAATAGAAAACACTTGCAAAAGATATTCCTGAGAGGAATTTTATTCCAAAAACGAAGAATACTTCAAATTCAACAATACGAAAATGATCTAATAAAAATGGATGAAAGAACCAAATAGGATTCTTGCCAACAAAGACATTGTTATGGTATATAAGAATATCAAAAAACCTGGAATCATGTGTTATTATGGAATTTCAAATAATAAGAATTCCACATTGAAATGACTAAAATCTGAAACACTGACAGCACCAAGTATGGGCAAAAGGACACTTGCTCGTTGCTGGTCAGAATGCACAATGCTGTCACTTTGGAGGACAGCTCGGCAGTTACTTTTAAATAAAATTAAACATCATTTCCCTATAAAACCCAGTGTGTTCCTCGATATTTACTCAATTTACTTGAAAACTTAGGGTGAAACAAAAAGCCTGCATACGCATTTATAGCAGTTTATTCATAATTACAACAGTGGAGGGCGGAAAAGATGTACTTCAATAAACAAGTGGATAAACCACAATACAGTATATCCCTACACTAGAATGTCAGTCTGAGCCTTTTTTTAAGTGAGCTATCAAGTCATGAAAATCCATGGAAAAACCTTACACAGAGATGGCTGAATTAAGGAAGCCAGTATCAGAAGGATACATACTGTATGATTCCAACTGTCCAATTACATAACATTCTGGAAAAGGCAACAATGTGCAGATAGTGTAAACAAAGAAATCAATCAGTTAAACACACACAAAAACAAAACCCAGTGATTTCTAGGAGTTTAGGAAGGGGTGGTGAATAGGTAGAGTATAGGGGATTTTTAGGGAAGTGAAACTATTTTGCATGATACTGTCATGATGAATAGTACATCATGATATAGAAAATCAAGCCAATTGAACAGTTTTATGAGTTTTGTATTTGATAAACCCCACAGAATAGAACAACACAAAAAGTAAAAGATTCTGTAAACTATGATCTTAAAATTGTAAAAAATGTACCACATTCTACAACATGTTAATAGATAAACCTGCGTGTAGGGTGATGAAAGAGGGTGATTCATTCTGCTTTCTGGCCCAGTTTTTCAGTACGCCTAACAATGTTTTAAGTTACCTAACAATGTCTTAAATTACTTAAAAACTTAACAATGTTTACTAAATTACTGTGCCCACATGTCTCTGTTTTGTTAATGAATCAGATGAGTGCACGCATTAAGTTTCAAGGAAGATTTCTTCATGGAAATGCAAGACTGATTTAATAATCATTTTCTTGCTTTGGGTTGCGTGTTTAATTACTTGTGTGATTTAAAGCACTCACCTTCTCTCCCTTTCCCCACTCAGGTAAACCTTGATGGCCACAAATATTGCTGTTTTAAATTTTCTAGTATTTGTTTGTATCATAACCTTATTCATAAGACATGTTTATATGAACCTTTACTTGTCTTGGCATCCTTCGGTTAAATGGCACATTTTTGGAGGTATAATACACTCTCCCCACTTCCCCTTCCCCTCCGTTACCACACAGGCATTTACTCTGTGTATGTCACTCAGAATAGTAGAAAATAGTAAAGTGGGTATCAGAGGCATGTCATACACAGATTTAACAAATGTTAAATTTTTGTTCAATTTACTCTATTTTGTTGAATTATTTCAAATTGCTAATTTAAAATACAAATATTTAATAGTAAACGTTTCAGTATATATCTTCTTTTGGTTTGTGTTTGTTTGCAGTGTTGAAGATTGAGTCCAGGGCTTTCACACTGAGCTACCTTCTGAGCCTTCTTAAATTTTTTCACTTTGAGACAGGGTCAGCAAGTCTTGCTAAGTGGCCTAGTCTAGGCTGGAATTTGTGATTTCTTTTGCCTCAGCCTCTCAGAGTTCTGGGATTATACGCATGCCCCACCACGCCTAGTTTTCAATCTGTATCTTTTTCAAGTAAAAACAATTTATTCCTTTGTCCAGATAGTAGTATGACGCTAAGAAAAGTATCTGTTATTTTCCTTAGTTTTTGAAAAGTCCCGTTCTCCAACTGTTAAAATGAGTACAGCTGGTGTTTGTTTTGTTTTGTTTTGTTTTTTCGCCAACCAGGAACGATGGAGAATCCCTCGGACCCTTGGAATACCGTCCCTAGGGATCTGTCACTTCAATCCCCCCCACCGACTAATACGGTGGGGAGGGAACGTCACTTCTTAGACGCAGAGCCTTATGGGAATTGTAGTTTTCGAGGTCACGGGCCGGCCGCGCAGCATTGTGGGAAAAGAGACCGGCGGTGACTGTGCGCTTGGGCGAACCGGACCACGGTCCTTCCAGAAGAGAGTGCTACTGTCGGTGCTGCGTGGGGTCTCGGGGGGACAGTGGCCGCCCGCGGGTCAAAGGGTAGTGAGGAGGCGCCGCGCGACCCGGACACCGCCGAACAGGTGAGCTCGGCGCTGGGCGGGGCCAGGCCTGGGTGCCCCAGCGGGCCCTCCCCTTCCCCGCCCACCGCCCGGCATGGTGCGGACCCCGGGAGGACGCGCTGTGGTCGCGTCGGTGACTTACGGGCTGGGGGCAGGGCAGGTGATAGGGGCTCTGTTATCATTTTTTTAAATCCCCGTATAAGAGTGAGCGGCTAGCCTCATTACCAGACACCTGTCCCCTTCGCGTGGTGTTTCATTGCCTCTTCGGGACGTCCGTGTTTGTTATAAAAATGCCATGAAAAATAAGAAAGAAAGGGTTGCATGGCGGTGGATCCTCATGACACAAAGAAATAGGTGAGAGGGAAGCTGCGAATAAAAGTAAGTTTTACTCCCCATATCGTACTCTTCCTAATATCCTACCCGCCCCAAACCCATAGATCCCAGCACCTTCCTGAAACCTTCAGAGCACTCATGCAGAGTGGCCAGTCCCCAAATCGCCATGTACGATGATGAAGGGAATGTGCACAAAATATCACAATATGGTGAGTGGTGAGCTTGACTCCTGGGATGTGTGGGCTCTCTGCAAAGCACGTGGGTCAGGTGAGGCTCCTGAGCCCCTCCACACTGTTCAGGGTGTCTCTGTCTTCAGAGGCACAAATTGATCCTGTATTCTTGTGCAGTGTTATCCAGTAGAAAATAATGGCAAGCACACGTGTAATTTGGAAGCTTTCAGTAACTACAATTTTAAAGGAATAAAGGGGGTCAGGAAAAGCTAATTTCACTGATGTATTTCTTAACTCGGTACCCTCAAAGTAGTGGCCCGGGGCACTGGCCAACCTTCAGGTGCTCAGTAGTTAAGTGTACAGTTCAGTGGCTACAGGGCTGGGTAGCACACTTGTAGTGAATTCCAAGATTCAAAGGTAGGGTGTTGGATGAAGGCTTCACATAAAGTGAATTTGTTTCTCAGGCCCAGGTCCCAGCCCCTCTGGAACAAATCAGCTCTTGTAAAGCAGGAGCTGTTGTTCCAGGAACTGCTCCCACTTAGAAGAGTAGCCCTTCCAACAGGGCCCTCCCGGAGCGTCAAGAAGAGGTAGAAGATTCTAGAAAGCACCAGGACTTGATTTCCTGAATAGTACCCTTTAGAATGGTAATGTCATTCTATCCAGGAGCCATCACAGGCTTTATGACCACAGATGCTGTAGACCAGTGTGCAGAATGTGATCATCTGTGGTTGAGAGGGATGGACGGCTGTCAGGTGAACAGTAAAATCACCTTAGTGGAGGGCTTTGTGTCTGGGGAATACAACCAGCTGGTGAAATCCTAAACAGTGTCCCAATCCCCTCATTCTCCCCTCACTCTTTATAGATTGTGGGCCACTCTCCCACCATGTCCGTCACCACATGTGGCATTTAGACGCATGTTGATGTTCCTTCTTTAATGAAGCAAGGGAGTAACAAAATAATAGTAGAAGAAGTTTTTTCTATAGTGGAAACTCAAAAATACTGCACCTGGAATGAACAACTTTTCTAGAGTCATCACCTAGGGCAGAACCAGGAACAAAGTACTAGGTCATAACTCAGGCAAGTGCCACAGCAGCCTATAAAAAGATAATTTTTTTAGAATAGACAAGCACTTTAGAACAAAATATTAAAAAATACATTTCTTGCATAAAACATCTTGTCTTGATTTCAGTTCTCTGTGCAAATTCTAACTCAGGGTGTAAAGACAATAGGAGCTCAATAAGCTAGTCTGAGTGCTTTTTGTGACATCATTTGTTTTAATGAAGTTGGAGCGTTTCATCTCTTGTGTGGTGAGCATGTTTAACCAGTCCTCTGATGTTTTAACTATTTGGTCAATTCGAAGGGAGCTTACATTGTTAATACCTTGAAGAAAAGCAGTTTTGCCTTACTTGGTGACAATGCAGCCCACATGGTGGTGTCAGGGGTGCATGGGTTCTGCTGCCGGCACCGCCCCACGCTCCTTCTCGTCCCTTCTCAAGACACAAAGGGACGTGCCCTCTCGGGAAGCCTTTTATCCAACTGATGTGGTGAGATTTTTAGGCAGGTGAATGCAGAAAGTAGAAGGCCCACCAGATCTCTCATGGCACCATTTCTCTTTCTGCCTTCCCAGCTGAACCTTCACAGTTCTCTACACTCTTCTGGAAGCTGCAGAAATGAATGTATCTCAGGTAAGATCAGTTTTTAATAAGCACTTTGTTTTACAGTAGATTTTATAAAGGATTCTATGTCTATACATCCACATGGAAAAATAGGAACAGAAATGAATTAGATGTCTTCATAAAAGGTATAGAAATATACTTGAAAAGTAGAGTCAAAAGTAGTGTGTGGATAGATGTAGATCTTCAGTGATTATAAATTTACCACATTGAGCTCCACATTTATTTCTGAGGTCAAGGTTAGAGTGTTAGAAAAACAGTATTTAAAGATTTACACTGATGGCCGGAGACTTAGCTCAGTGGTTAGAGTGCTTGTCTTGCAAGCAGAAGGCCCTGAGTTTGATCTTCGGCACCAAAAAAAAAAAAAAAGATTTACATTGATGAGAAAGCTAAATCAAACAAACTGCTTTCTTGTGGGATGTAAAAGTGAAGATAAATACATTTGGTGTTCTTTAAGCAGGAGATTTAGGTGCTAACCTAATACAGAATATGGTTTCCATTTGCTTTTCAATAGAACTAGTAAATAGAATGCTAAATGCGAACGTGGTCAATACTGTTTTTTACAAGAATTCAAACATAGGGGATGAATTAGACGTATTTCTGTTGAGTCAACTAACTACCCTTTAATTTTATTAGCATTTCAATACTTGTGATAGTCAGCTTGCTCAATACATGGTTTAAAGTTTTGTTCTCTATCAAATATCTTCACACTTTGCATCCTCCTTCAAATCTGTGTGATGCTCTGGTTTCTCTTCTCATTTGCCTCTCATCTCCAGGAACCCTGACGGGACTATAACCAAGTCCAGTGGGTGTCACTTTAGCCTTTTCTTACTTTTCTGAAGCCCTTGCCGTACTTCTCCCTCCGTTCTGGAACATTTCTCTGTCAGCGACTCTGCACTCTCCCAGTGCTTCCCCTGATAATACCTTCATGAAGCATCTCTTATTTTTTCACATTTCCATCTTCTATCTTTGACCTTTTGATCTTCTCTATTATCTCTAATAATTCCTTCATTTTTTAAAAACCATATTGAAATTCAACTGTACAATCGATCCATTAAAAGTTCAGAAGTCCAAACAAATACAAGTGATTTTCAGTATATTCTCTGACATATGCAGACATCACCATAATTTTAGGACATTTTTATTGCCTTGAAAAAACACTCTATACACTTTAACTCTCACTCTACTGTCCTCAAGCCCCAAACAGCCCCCGATTGGCTGTCACACCCTTTATTAATTCTTGGGGAGCAGGTTTGGCTGTGATGGAGTCTCTTGGGTTTTGGTCATCTGGAAAGGTTTTTAATTTCTGTCTGTGCTGGATGTAAAGCGTTCTTGGTTGAGGGTCTAATCCTTCCAGCCCTTTGAATATGCCGTTCCATTGCCTTCTGTCATCCAGGCATCCTCGTTAGAAATCCACTTTAACAGGACGAGTCATTTCTCTTTCTGCTTTCAAGTTTGTCTCTTTGTCCTGGCCTTTTTAAGACATTGAACATCTTGTGTCCAGGTGTGGATCTCTGAGTCAGAGTTCATCCTTACTGCAGTTTATTGACCTTCTTGGGGGTATAGATGAAATTATTTTCATAAAATTTAGCAACTGTTTTGACACTGTCTCTTCAACCATCCTTTCAGACCCTGTCTCTCCTCTGTCTGGTGCTCGCATTTTTGCCTGTTGATAAGCTTTTGCTGTCGCATGTTCCATTTTTTGCGCTTATTTTATCTTTCTGTGTCTCACACTGCGTGCTCTTAGTGGATGTGTTGTGCAGTTGGTTTCATCTTTTTTCCACCTGTTCCCACCTGCTGTTGAGCAGACTGTGTGTGACAGTTTTGTTTCATTTATTGTAGCTTTCAACTCTGTTTTGTACTTGGTACCTTTTTATAATTTCTGCCTCTTTATTGATACCCTTTGTTTGGAGAGATTTTGTTCTTATACTTTACTGTGGTCCTTGGACATCATTTCCTCTTGGTCTTTGATCATATTTTAAGTGGCAGATTTAAGGTCATTATCTGGCCAAGTCTAATGTCTGTTTCCCTACAAGTGGTTTATATTGATTACCCCTTTTCCCTTAATATGGGTCTTAACTTTCTTCATCTTTTGCTTTGTAATTTTCTGTTGAAAACTGGAAGTTTTAAATAAAATAATGTGACAACTCTAGAAATCAAGGACTTCTTCCCTCCATGGAGAAGACATGTAGGTATATATGAATGTATTTCCCACTACTAGGGATTGAAACCCAGGTCCTTTGCACTTGGGTGCCACATCCGTTCACTTATTTTTATTCTGAGACAGAGGCTCCTCAGTGGCTGTGTTGCCCAGGCCAGGTTCAGATTTGTAATCCTTTTGCCTCGGCTTCCCAGTGTGTTGAGATTATAGGCATGGGTCACTATGCCCAGTGTTTATTTACTGTTGTTGAGATTTATTTGCTCAGTGACTTTTTAAAATTAATTCTGTAGAGCCCTTTTTTTCCTTTCTTTCTTTCTTTCTTCATTTTGTTTTGTTTTCTTGTTTTGTTTTTTTTCTTGTGGGTCACAGCTGGAGTCCCTGCAGAAATGTCCTTGAATGCCTGAAACTAGTAAGTTTCCCAGGGTTGGTGGTAGGGCTCCATGAGCTGCTTTGGCTCTCATCCAGGCAGCTTACCACTCCGCCCGTAGCCTTCACACCCTGCTTACTCCAGACTTCAGGATCACCCAGAGGTGACAGCTGAGGGCCTCTTTGTGTCTGCCCTGCCTGTACTCACAGCCCTGAGTGAGTGCCTTTACTCAGCTCCACGCATGTAGGTGGCCTACTGTATTCTCAGGAATGTACGTGAACTTTTCAAAACGTGTGTGGACGTCTGATTCCTCTTCTTTGCTTTTCAGGTTTTTGATTATGCTCTTGTTTTCCCCTAACTGGTACCCAACTTTACAGGTAGCTGCTCAGTTAAACAGTGCCTCTACATGCTGGTGACACTGCCTCATAGTCAGGGCTTTTCACACTGGGGGTGCTTTGAGTTAACACAGATAGTCAGCCTTGCAGGTGAGGCCTTCCAGAGAAGCATCACACAGGGCCTGTAGACCCAGATTGTTGGGAGTGAGGCTTTGACAGAACTCTAATCCCACTCCACCGCCTCCTCCTTGCAAGATTGCGAATTTTCACTCTTATTTCTGGCTATCAATTCTTAGTCAAACCTAGTGTGGAACTGGGGAAACAGGGAACATTAAAGATGATACAGAATCAGTTGTTCATATGCTACAGCTATTTTTTCATGTTGCTACTACGTTTTTAGTTTGTTTACACAGTCCTTGAAAAGATTGGACAGTTTTTGCAGCTTCTCACTGCTTTTATAGAAGAGGGTTTTCTGGCATTGTTACCATTTTCATGTGTCACTTATGTGAGCTTGAATTTTAAACTTCCTGTTGTAGAAAATGTCCCTTTTCTCGGTTTCAAAGCTTCTAGCCTCTTCTACTAGTTTTCAGAAAACTTCTCTGGCTTTGTGACCAGCGTATTTTCTGGTACCCTTTTTGATATCCATGGTTCTTCAGGTGTTACAGAAAGTCCCTGACTTACGAACATTTGAGTTGTGAACTTTCACACATGAGAATGGATTTCACATTACGAACATTGGTAGTTGGGAACAAATCCCACACGTAGCTCACATGTCTGCCAGACATTGTCACAGCTGTGCTGCTGTGTGCTTACTGTACAGTGAGATAGTACACAGCAGGACAGTGCTCAGCCAGAGCCCAGCATGTCTAGAAGCAAGAGGAAAAGCAGCAGTGACATGGAGGGGACTGCTACGAAGTGCAAAGTGATAACCATGGAAACAAAAGTGAAAACAATTGAGAGATTGGAACAAGGTGAAAAGATGGTAGACATCTATAAAGGTAAAAATAGTTTATTTACAGTATTTTTGTGTGTGTGTTTGGTTTTTTTATACTTTACATTGTATATTTGTGTCAAAGATGTGTAAGACTCGCTTTGTCAGACTTAGGAACAAATCCAACTTGTGAATGTTCTCCCAGAATGGAACTCATTCATAAGTAGGGACCTCTTGTATTCTCCGCTTGTCCTTGTATGAGGAAGGAACTGTCACATGGGTTCTAAGAGGGTCAGATACTCCCTACACTGCAGTGACCGCTGTCTTCATCTTAGTCCTCTCTTCTGTGCTCTGAAGTCCCGTGTCTGGGCCATTCTACTCCTCTTTTCTACTGATCCTTACATAGCGACACGAGTCAATCCATTTCACTCAAACTTCTAATTCATTTTATCCTTTATTGCACACACACCCATTTTTGCCACCTCTATATCAATTTATAACACCATTCAGCAGCTCTCCACTGTGAAGTACACATTACACTGTTACAAGTTACAGTCATCCTGCTGGACAGTGAAACTCAAAAGATGATTCCTCCTCTCTACCTGAAACTTTGCACCATTTGGCTTGAATCTCTCTATTTCTCTCTGAACTCTGGTGACCACCATTCTTCTGTCTTCTATAGTTTGGCTCTTTTAGACTCCTCTTATCTGTGAGATCTTACTTGGGATATTTTTCTGACAATTAAAATTTTTTTTAAAAATCCACTTATATAGCTAGACTGTATAGCTGCCCAAGAGAGTAGTTATCAAATGGTTATTGCTTCTCCAATGTGATCATATCCCTCTTCTTACATGTATTGCTGTTACTTCAATATAGCTGGTGTTCTCTTATCACAATCTCTTTGGTTCCAGCTCCTCCATAAGCTGTTCTCTGCTCTTCATGGGCTCTAGATTTATATACATCTGTATACATAAGTTCTGTCAGGCATAATATCATCAAAGCTCCCACAGGTCTGGAGATTCACTTCTTGATTTACGGAGATCATGCCCCAGGAAAGTGTGAGCCTCCTGGAGAAGACCCAGGGTCATTCGTCCACTGGGATGTGGGAGGAAGAGTTCTACGAAATCCGTCTACATTGAATTTTTGTCTTTAAAGATTCTGTAATTTATACACATACGCAAATGAAATACAGTACATCCAACCTTTTTTTAACTAATGATTAACACCAAAATTTTAAGACAATTAGTTCCAAATTAGCCCTTTTATAAAACCATTTGTTTCAGAGCCTCAAGAACAAACCAAAAAAGTAGTAACTCTGAAATGTATGTTTTATGTCGCCTAATTGTGAACTCTTGAGCATTTGTGCTGTTACAGACATCAGTGTCACTGGAGGACGTGACCGTGGAGCTCACCTGGGAGGAGTGGCGGCACATGGGCCCTGCTCAGAGGACCCTGTACAGAGACGTGATGCTGGAGACCTACAGCCACCTCGTCTCCCTGGGTGAGCAGACCTGAGCACGAACTCCCCCAGAATGCATGTGCTTTAAGAAAAATTATCACAACACTTGAGGCCTGGGTAACACTGTTAATCAGGTTATAGGAGTTTCCGTCCCCTAGGCCATGCTCAGTGGCCCGTTAGGACTGGGCCACAGAGCAGGAGGTGAGAGGCAGGCAAGTAGGGAAGCTTCATCTGTATTTCCAGCTGCTCCTCCTTGCTTACATTACTGCCTAAGCACTCCTCTGCCAGATCAGCGGAGGGGGCGGGGATCTGATTCTCAGAGGAGGGGCAGCCTGCTGTTAGCTCTGAACTGCACAAGTGTGCTCTCTTGAATCATCCCAGAACCACCTCCCTTCCCTAGCCCCTTCTGGGAGGAGAAATTGTCTGCCATGAAACCAGTCTCAGGTGTCAAAAAATGCTTGGACTATGAGATTAAGAGGCCTAAGGTAATTGAAACCTTTAGAGAAACACAATGTTTATGTCATTACTTTCCCAATGAGAACCTCAAATGCACTCCTGTATTTGTTGCTCTTGCTGCTGTATCTTTTTCCACCTTTGAAAACGCACAAAGGCTGAGGTCCATTCCCTAATTGCCCTCAATGACTCTGTTCACAGGGTATTGCATTAGCAAACCTCAGGTGATATGCAAATTGGAGCAAGGAGAAGAACTGTGGTGCCCAGAGAACAAATTCCTAAATCAGAAGCAACTGGGTGAGTGACTTCTGAGGGAAGACTTGGGGTACCTTTGACCTTGGGGTACATATGCCAATCAGCTTTCTATCACTATAAGAAAATCTGAGATCATGAACTTACAAAGAGAAAAGGTTCATTTTGGCTCACAGTGCTGAGTTTCAGTCCAAGACTGAGTGGCCCCATGGCTTGGGGGCTCTGGAAAGTGCAACACAGCACAGCTGGAGCATGTTGCAGAGCAAAGCCTCAGCTCACAAGCTAGCAAGCAGAGGGAGAGACCAGAAGGGCCGAGTACCCACCGTCCCCTGTGAAGGCACACACCCTCTAAACTAAGGACAAGACCCCACAAGACCCCGTCTCTCAGAGGCTCCACCACCTCCCACTATTGCCACCCTGGGGCCTGATCCTTTACCACATGGAGCTTTAGGCGGAGACACTACCTGTTGGCAAACTATAGCAGAGGGGAAGACCTTTGAAAGTTTTTTTTCTTAACAGACTTGAGATATGATTTACATAGCATACAATTCACCCATTTGAAGCATATAATTCATTGACTTTTGTATATTCACATATATGTCAGGCATCACCACAGTTAATTTTTATCACCTTAAAAACAAATATGTAACCTTAGTTTTCACTCTCCTCTGTCTCTGTTCCCTCCAGCCCTAGAGCACCAATAATCTGTCTATAGATTTTCTTGTTTTAAACATTTCTCAAAATTAGAATCATGTACCATAATATCGAGGCTTTTGTGTTTGGTTTCTTTTGCTTACCATAATGTTTACAAGGTTCCTATTACAGCACATATCAGTAGTTCAGCTCTTTTATGGCCAAATAATATTCCACTGTATACATATATAGGATATTTTGTTTCTGTATTCATCATTCAGTAAGCATTTGAGGTTCCATATTTTGACAGTTACAAATAATACTAATAATACTTCAGTACTCATTTATGTCTCCACACAGATATGTGTTTTCAGTTCTCATATATACCTAGGATGGAATTGTGAGGTCGTATGGTACCTCTGTGTTCATCTGTTTCAGGGACCGCCAGCCTCTTTCTCTAAGTGAATGCTCCAGTTTTCATTCCTGATCACAGTGTATGAGGGTTCTAATTTCTCTTTATCCTTTTTGATTTGTTACCCCAGTGGATAAGAAGTAATATCTTACTGCGATTTTCTTTCGCATTTCTATATTAGTCATCTGGAGCTGTCATAATAAAATATCATTGCCTCTGTAGTTTAAACAATAGAATTTTTCTCACAGTTCTGGAAGCTGGAAGACCAACATCCGGTGTCAGGAGAGTTGGCTTCTAGTGATATCTGTCTCCCTGGTGTGAGTCCCTTCCTGCTTTATCCTCACATTTTTTTTCTTTGTGCAGAGCTGGGGAGGAGGGATGTGTGCCCATGTGCACAAGGGCCCTCTGGTGTTTCTGCCTTTTCTCTGAAGGACACTAGCTTCAGAGTCCCACTCTTAGAACTTCAGTTAAGGTTCCCTTCACTATTTCCATGAAGACCTTTTGTCCACATACAGTTAGTTACACTGGGAGTCATGGCTTCCTAGTATGAATTTGAGGAGGGCACAGTTTCCTTGAATGCTAATGATGTGAAGTGTCTTTTCATGTGCCTATCTTTGTCTGTGTTCGTAAATAATTCCAGGTGTTTTTGAAAGTTGTAGTTGTCAATGTAATTTCTAGAAAAAAGTAAAATCATCTTAATTATTAGTGAAGTTCTTATTGAAAGTATTACTTATGAAGCCCATAATGAATAACATAACATAAAAGTTGACCTAATTGAGATCAAACATATCTCCTAGTCACTAAATGTAAATCATTAGATCACATTGATTGGCTAAAAAAGATACGCCTATGTGACTAACTTAGAAAGCTTATGGTAAAAGAAGGAAAAGTTGTTGGGCCATTAAAAATGAAATAATTTAGGTTTCATGTTCTTTTACCATTTAGATTTGAATTCAACCAGTTAAGTACATTAAATTAAAAGGAGTACCTGTAGATCAAAAGTACAGGTAAAAAAATATTAAGCATTTGAAACACAAAAAATGTAGTTCCAAGAACTTAATATTCATTAGAATTAGGACATTATAATATGTCTAAGAACTCCATTTGCTAAATGCAAAGAACAAGGCTTTCTAGTTCCCATCAAATAATCATAAAATGAAAAAAAAGTGTAAAAAGAAATAATCATAAAGTGAAAATGTAGTTATTGGAGTAAAGTGAAAGCTCCAATAAGCCTAGTTCATAGTAATAGTTCACAAACTATTTGTGAACTAGTTACAGTTCACAAACAGTTGACTACCAATTGATGGTAAGCCATTTGATCCTGAACATAGTGTGATAGAAATTAATAAAATTAATATACAAAAGACTTTTCACATAAAAATATTTAAAACTCATCTCTATTAAACAATATATAAAAAAGGAAGTATAGCAGCCATGTAATTTCACTACTCTGGGAAGCTGAGGCAGGAGAATCACAAGTTCAGTCCCAAAATGGACAATTTAGCAACTTAGTGTGAGACCCTGACTCAATAAAAATTTAAAATGGGCTGGAAATGTAGCTCAGTGCCAAGACACTGGGTTCAGTACCACAAAAAAAGAAAAACAGGAAATAGGATCCAAAATTGAGTGATACTTAGAAAATAATAACTGTTACTGTACATTAGAAGAGACTTTAGCTATAGCTAAATTAGATAACAAGTAAATCTATAATCTTAATGAATTAGGCAAGAAAAGTAACAAGAATACACTAATTTTTGTAAGCAGAACAATTTAAAAGTAAAATCAGTTTTAATAAACCATAAAACTGAGAAATAGACTGTTTCTTAGAATGAAAAACCAAATGGATCAAACTTCAGGTGACCCCACGAAAGACAAAAGAGAAGAAATACCTATGTTACAAATTCAAATGTGGCAATATGGGTAAAGATTTTAGTCCCACTCATGGGATTCAGTCCATTCATGAAGAAACATGCAAGAGTATTTGCTCCAGAAGATACTGGGGCTCGTGTAAAGCTCTGAGCAGTGAAGTGGTGTGGCGCTGAGGGGGGCACTTTAATAGATTAGAGAGACAGAACAGCAAACTCCAGAAAAGACACGTGCTTTATGGGTAAATGGTCTTAGACAAACAGCACCGCGGAACAGTGGGGAGGGATTCTGGACCTGTCCGTGTTGAGAGACTTTTAATAGTGTAGCAGTTTTATATTCTTGGGATAAATTCTACTTGGTCATCAGTTTTTATATCATTATGTACTATCTTTTGAGGATTTTTGCATTTATTTCATAAAAAATATTAGTCTGTCCCTTTTTTTCCTTGTCCTACTATGGTAGTGCAGGCTTCATAAAATGATTTAGGAAATAGTCCCTCATCTTGTATTTCCTTGAAGAGGTTGTGTATTCTTGGTATTAGTTCTTCCATAGATACTTTAGGGAATTCACTATTTAAAACCATTTGATCCTAGAACTATTGTGTCCATATCTCTGTACACTTTTTCTCCTTACATATTCAGTTTTTAAAGAGATATTGGTTGATTTATCTCTTTATTCTTTTCTTTTTTTTTTTCCTTTCTTCTTGAGTGAATTTGGAAATTTATTTTTCAGCCAAGAAATTTGTCCATTTCATGTAACTTGTGAAATTTGTGGGCATGGAGTTTGCAGTTTATTGAGTATTTGTTCCCCTTACCCCAATTCCTACGTTGAAACCCTGAATCAGGATGTGACGTCTTTGGAGGCCAGACCTTTGGGTGGTAATTAGGTCCTGGGGATGGAGCCCCGTGGAAAGGTAGAACACACGTGGAAGGGGCCCGAGAGCTGGCTGGTTCTTGTGCCTCGTCTGGCATCATGGAGCAGCCGCCTGCAACCCAGAAGTGGGCCTTTACCAGAATATGAGCGTTTTGCCACTCTCACGCTAGACTTTCAGCTCCTAGAACTTTGAGATAAATACAAGGTGTGATTGAAAAATAAGCTTAATGTTTAATTTTTTTAAAGATTTTTAACAGTAAAAGACACATTGCTATTAATTCCCCTCAGAATTCTCCCCTGCTTCAAACACATTCATCCAGTCATTCTTGCCAATTTCTGGAGCAGTTCTGGAAATCCTCTTTTGTGAATCTTTGCAGTTGTGCTGTCATGGCTGCCTCAGAGTCCTGAACTGGTTCAAACCACTTACCTTTCAGGGTTGTTTGACTGCTTTGAGGAATAGCCAGAAGTCACACGGTACCAGATTCATTGAATAAGGTGGATGAGGACACACCATAATGTTTTACAGGCCTGCCTTTCCTTTGGGTGGCACTCAAGAGCATTCACTGTATTTTGGTCATACCTCAAAGAGGCCTTCCAGAACTGCTTCAGAAAGTGACAAAAACAATAGGATAAGTGTGGTCAAAGGGAGGGGGTGATTTAAACATTCACATTAGTGTATGTTGTGTATTGATCACAGCTCATATTTGTGGTTTCTTCCATCTAGTCTATGGTAATTTACTCTAGCAGCCCAAACTAAAAGGTTTTGTTTTGTTTTGTCTTGTTGGGTTTTTTTTTTTCACTACTGGAGATTAAATTCAAGATCTTTGCAATGAACTACATCCCCAACCCTTTTTTATTTCTTATTTTGAGGCAGGATCTCATTAAATCACTGAATTTCCTAGGCTGGGCTCAAATTTGTGATTCTGCTATCTTAGCTTCCCAGAGTGCTGGGATTACAGGTGTACACCACCATACCTGGTCTTCTTTTGCCTCTTTACTGTGTCCATAGTTATGTTCTGTTGTATATTTCTGATCTCCATCACTTCCATCTTCTTTTTTCCTCTGATAGATTTTATCAAAATGTTTTTTAAAACTTTTTTTTGGAACTGACATTTGGTTTGACGAACTTTTTTGTTTCTTCCTCTGTCGTTGTGGTGCTGGGGATCAAACCTAGGGCCTCCTGCATGCTAGCTAAGCATTCTCCTACTGAGCCAGACACCTAGGCCTGGTTTGACATTCTGTGTTGTTTTTTATTTTTAGTTTGCCTTCTTTTTCTTCTTCTGCCTTTTTTAGATTTAATTTCTTCTTTTTGTCTAATTTTTCTTAATATATGTTTGTGATACATAACAATCACATTCATTTGGGGGAATTGGTACATACGTGTACATTATACAATATCTTGAACATTTTTGATGCCCTTTCCTTTCCTACCCTCCCTGCTTCCCTGTTCTCCAGATCCCTTTCCCCATCTCAAAATCTGTCCCCCTTTTTCTTGTCTCCTTTATTTTGCTCTTTATTTCTATTTTGGGGGTTCTCATATGAGAGTAACCTTCTTTGTTTCTTTCACTTAACATTATGGATTTGAGGATCCATCTATTTTCCTACATATGACTCAAATTTATTCTTATTTATTGCTAAGTGGTACTGTAATTTGTACATATACCCCATTTTCTTTATCCATTCATCTGTTGATGGGCATTTAGGCTGTTTCCATAATTTACGTGTTGTGAATTGTGCTGCTATAAACATAGGTATGCATGTATCACTCTAATATGATGACTTTAACTCTTTCAGGAACATACCTAGGAATGGGATATCTGGATCAAATAAAATTTGTAATTTTAGTTTTTTTGAGAAATCTCCATATTGATTTCCATAGTGTTTATTAGTTTGCATTCCCAGCAACAGTGTAGGAAGGTTGCTTTTCCCACACATCCTCACCAGCATTTGTTATTTTTGGAGTCCTTGATGATATGCATTGTTTAGTTTCTTAAAGGGGAAACTTTGGTATCTGCCTGGAGAACTTTCTTCTCTAATATAAAAATTTTGAATTTACCAGTTTACCTCCAAGTACACGTTTAGCTGCAACTCACAAATTCTTTCTGTTTTTGCTTTTGTTTTTATTCACTTCAAAATCTCAATTTTCTATGAAACTTCCTCTTTTTACCTAGGAGAAAATTAGAAGTTTATAATTTACAAATATTTTCTTTATGTAACTTTACTAATTTTTAATGTAATTTTTCTGTGGCTCAGTATCATCTTTAGTGTGATTTCTGTTCTTTTTGTATTTGTAAGATTTGTCTTATAGCCCGGGATGGCGTCTGTCTTGTATGTCACGTTCTGTGTATTGCGTCCTTAGCTGTT
Organism: Hystrix cristata; assembly: GCA_004026905.1. Taxonomy (NCBI): domain Eukaryota; kingdom Metazoa; phylum Chordata; class Mammalia; order Rodentia; family Hystricidae; genus Hystrix; species Hystrix cristata. The sequence continues at coordinate 243 of PVJO010000466.1, read as the reverse complement.
GGAGGTGTAGTTAGTACAAGTGCCACTTCATCTTTTCTACCTGTATGACTGGGCCTACCATGTGTTCCTGCCTCTTTGGTTTTTTGTTGTTTCAATCTGTTAGATCACTTTTTCTTAGCCCTTTGGCTAGAAGGAACAGGCTTTCCTTGAAGATTTTCTTGTCTGGACCTGTTACCAGCTCCAAATTATTTGGTTTCTTTAGCACAGAGTATAGGGACATATAGAAAGTAGAAAGATAAGCCT
>PVJO010000465.1:129109-238622 GCA_004026905.1 Hystrix cristata | reverse complement strand
TAAAAGGAGGATGGTGAGCAGAGGAGAGAAGTACTAGAAGGAAAGAAGGGGAAAAGCAGGAAGGCAACAGGGGAGAGAGGGGAAAGGGAAAATATGGAAAATGATGAATGAACCTGCTGTAAATAGGGAGGGAGGGTGCAGAGGGGAGGGGGGAAGTGGGGGGAGAACCAAGATACATCATGTATAGGTACAGAATTAATGTAATGAATGTGACCATTGTATGTAGAATGTACCAATACATGTTCTTGGTTTAAAATAAAAATATATATATCTTTGAATTTCTCCATTCCTTTTGATCCCTCTTATAGCAATTCACTTAACACCCTTTACATTTGATACCTGGACTACTTTAAATGCCCCCAAATTTGTTGTCATGTATTTAAAGGGAAATATAGTTTTTATAGGTCTTCCAGTCAAAAGGTGAATTCTGTTTCCCCATCCTTGAATTTACGTCGGCTTTATGATTTTCTTTGGCCAAAGAAATGGTACAAAAGTAACATTGTGCAACTTCTCCGCAAAGCCTTAGGAGGCCTTGCAGCTCAAGCTTTTATTTAATCTTTTCTTACCTTGAAAATGACATAGGTATTAGTTTTCTGTTGCTGTTGTAACAAATGATCACAAAATTAATGGCTTAAAAAACGACAAAGTTTATCTGGTAGTTCAAAAGAAGCCAGAAGCCTAATAACATAAGTCTCATTGGCTTAAAATTAAGATATTAGCAAGGTTGGTTTTCTTCTAACAGGTCTGTGGAGGACAATATTCCCTTTTATTTTCCATGTTCTGTAGGCCATGGGTCCTGGCTCCTTTCTATAGGTTCAAAACAACTATTTGTAGCATCATAAAATCTTTCTCCAAATCTCTCCCTTCAGCTTATGTTGTCACATCTCCTCTCTGACTCTGATAAGGACCTTTGTGTTTGGATTACACTTACCTGTATAGCACAAGGTAATCTCCCCATCTCAAGATCCCTAAAACACTGGTAATTTTTTTTAATCATGTACACTAACATATACCCAAATTCTGCATATTAGGAGATGGAACAGTTGGCGAAGCCAGTTATTCTGCTTGCCATACCATGTGAACAGGCATGAGGTAGCCTTTTTAAACATGAAAAACTACTGAGAGAGAGGTCCAGGGAACAGTTAGCACAAATCATGCTTACGGATAAGGCCCCAGAAGAAAAGACAAACTGGGTACAGACCAACTTGCTGATTCACAGAATTTTGAACAAATAAAAAGTACAGTAATTCTGAAAGTTTGTGTGTTATCATTATTACTACTGGAGTTGCACTACCATTTAATCTCTGGATCTAAGTACACTGTCTGTTCAATTTCATTTCCAAACTTCTACTTGAGTAGTCTTTCTAAAAATGCAGTTGAGTAGAAATCCAGAATAGCAACAGCAATTCGGAGTAACAAGAGCAAGGTGGGAGGCATCACAATCCTGAACACAAAATTATATTTCAGAGTTACAGTGAAAAAAAAAAAAAGTGTGGTACTGGCACAAAAACAGACATGACAATCAATAGAATGGAACAGAGATGCAGAAACAACCCAAGCACCTGCAACTATTTCATCTTTGCCAAAAGGGTCAAAAACATACAATGGAGGAAGCGTAGCCTCTTTAATAAATGGTTTTGAGAAAACTGGATATCGATATGCAGAAAATTGAATCTAGACCCGTATCTCTCAAGATATAATAAACTAAAGTTAAAATGCACCTAAGAACTAAATGTTAAAACAGAAACACTTAAGCTCCTGGAAGATAAAATAGATAAAAATCTCCAAGTCGCAGGCATAGACAAGAACCTTCTGAACAGAACCTTCATAGTACAGGAAATAGTGACAAGAATCAACAAATGGTATCATATCAAATTAAAATGCTTCTGCACAGCAAATTAAATAACCAATAGAGTAAAAAGACGACCTATAGAATGGGAAAAAAATTGCCACTATACCTCAGTCAGAGGACTAATATGTAGAATATATACAGAATTCAAAAAGTTAAACTCCCAAAATAAAAGACCCAATCCAGGGTTGGCTTTAGCTCAAGCGGTTACTTCCTCACGCTGGACTTTTCATCCGTCTAAAAGACCCAATCCAAAAATCATCCAGTGAAATGAATAGACACTTCACAAAAGAAGAAGTGCAAATGTCCAATACACGCATGATGAAATGTTGAAAATCGCTGGCCATTAGACAAATGCAAATTAAAACAACACTGAGATTCCATCTTACTCCAGAAAGAATGGCCACCATTAAGACACCAAATAATAACAAATGCTGATATAGTTGTATGGAAAAGGAGCTCTTCTATATTGTTAGTGGGAATGTAAACTGGTGCAACTACTATGGAAACTCAGTATGAATGCTCCTCAAAAAACTAAAACTGCAAATTCCTTTTGACCCAGCTATTCTCCTTCTACATAACTTCCCCAAAGAGTTAAAGACATATTACAGTGAAGCATATTTATCCATGTTTATAGCAACACAATTCATAATAGCTAAATCTTGGAAGCATTCTGTATGTCCATCAACACATGGATAGATAAAGAAAAAGTACTATTCACATACATTGGAGTACTACTCTGCCATAAAGAAATATAAATTTGAGTTACTCTTAGGAAAATGAATCCACCTCGAGATCATAATTTACAATGAAATATATCAGACACACAAGTTTAAATATTACATGGATTCTTTCATATGGGAAACCCAAAATATAAATAAAGAGCCAAATAAAACATAGGGAATCAAAAGTAGGAAGACAGATCTTTCTCAGAGGAGAAGGAGATCAAGGAGTGGAGGGAGAGAGAAGGTAGGTGAGGGAAAGAGAATGAAAAAAGGAATTAAGATGTGTTATGTACTTGTACCAACTCCACACAGGGAATATAAACATTACATGCTGCAAACATGTCTTAATAAAAAATAAAATGCAATTCTGATTATGTCACTCCCTGACTTATAATTTTACAATAGTTCTGAATGGTTTTCAGAATAAAGTCAAATTTGCTTAGCCCTCTCTAACTCTCACCCTGTCCATCTCTCTGTTTCTTTCATTCAACATTCATTTCTTTGAAATATATACTTCTGAATAATTGAATTGCTAGCTCTTATACTCTATATTGCTTTGTGCTTGTCTAGGAAACTGTCTGTCTCCTCCAGACTAGGAACTAAAAGCCATGAATGTTGCTTCCCTTATATAAATACTTACAGCACTTAACACAGCACCTGGTATATAGTCGTCTTCAATTATAACTTATTTAATAAACCAATACAAGAATGAAGAATTCTTTGGTTTTCAGAGAGTTTAGGGTTTTGGGGGGTTGTTTTTGCATTTTGTAGATTACGTTAATCAAGTTACTTAAATCCTGGTGAGATTCTTCATACAACTAGTCGACATCTCATTCTTACTACCAGTACTTGCTATGTATGAAAGAGTGGACAGGCTACTGTGTTCTTTCATAGTAGAACCTGTTTCTTTTTCCTATCTTTAATAAATGTAAAACCTTGCCACCTTTTGCACTTGTCTTGACCAATTCTTTTTCCAGGACAGAAAGAACCTAGAAACCAACTCTAGAAGGGGATTCCAGCACCCCAAAACAAAGAACAGCTAAGGCCCTTTTGAGCATGTTTATCTTGGGGTCTGTCTCTCTTATATGAACTCAAGCCAAGATAGACTGGTTTATATTTTTTTCCTCTGTCTGTCCCCTAGAAAATCTCCAATCCCCTTCGTATTCCTTCTCTCCCCAGGACAGGTTTTCATCTGTCAGAGGCTCAAATCCTTTTGGGTTATCAGGGAGAAGCAGGGAACCAGAGGGTGGTAAAAATTAATGGAGACTGGGGAAGTCAGGAAGGTTTCTCATGGCACCAGGAACAGTTTCCTAGTGTGCCCCACCCTGTGGGAGGGGGAGGGGAAGTTCATAGCGTCTGTGTTTTTCCCAACCAGTAAGAGACCCAGAGGTCCACCTTAAGTCTTTCTTTCCTTTTCTTTCTTCCCTTTCCTGTTTTGGTCACTCATTGTGTATATCAGTCACTGAGGAGCAGCCAGAAAGCCTGTCATTAACCCAGTTGTGAAACAGATCATTCAGGTTCCATGTTTGTGATCTAAAGTTTAGTATGCTTTTTTTCTCCTCATATTTCTGTTCTCTACGATACTTTGCTCAGTTTTATCACTCTTCTGGGAAAAATACTTATTGGTAACTTTGGCTCCTGCTTAAATAGCCCCTTTCTGTGCTCAAAGTCTCATTTGTGCTTTTCCCTTAGACGGTCTTTTATCTCTCAGTATCATTAGTGAGTTGCTGTCTCAGGACTTTGTTACATCCACTCCAGCTTTCCACCATGACTGGCAGCCCTTTTGGTCCATCATGTGAGTTAGTAGCATCGGTTGGGCATTTTGGTTTGTCACGTGGGTTGGCAATTTTGTTTTATCACAGGGGTTGGCCGTTTTAGTTCACGCTATGAGTCAGCCACATGTATTCAGCCATGTTTGTCTGCCATTTAGTTGGTGATGTGACTCAGTCCCACGGTTCTCCCATGGTTACTTGACATTTCCCTTTATTTTCTTCTTTCAATTTTCCCCTTGATCACCAGGAAATCTCACCCCTTTAGATAGGAGCTAAGCTTCTGATTTTAGGGAACATATGGGCCTCCATCCCTTTTCTCTTTTGAATTGTGTTAGATCCCCTTCTTGTTTCTTCTAATAGAAATTCAGATAAACTAAAAGAAAATATGACTGAAGGCCAGTAAAGCTCAACTCAGTTTTGAGTACGCAAAAGTAGAGCCTTCCATATTCTTTGAATTCTTTAAGTTTTTGTTTTATTTTTTTTTAAAGAGGTTTCTATTTCTACTGCCTTAAACAAGGTAAACTAGGAAATGGTTAGGATGACAGTTTAAATTATGATACTCTGCATAAAGCACAGAAGGTGGAATGAAATCCCTTATGTTAAGGATGTTATGGCTCTTTCTCTGTGGAAAGGCCCAAGAACTATGGTTCTTTTTTTTATTTTATTGTTTAATTTTTGTTATTAGTACATGTTTGCCATATATAATGATTACATCTGTCATAGGGAACTTCCACCTGAACAGAATATATCCTAAGTCTTCTTTTTTCCCATTTTCCTCCCTTCCCTTCAATCCTTAACACCCTTCTCATTTACAAAAACTTTGCTTCCATTTTTTTCTTCCATTCTTTTTTCTCTTTTTTTGATCTGTTTTCTCTTCCTTCCTTTCCCCTCCCCCCTCCTTGTTCCCCTTCCCATCTGTACATGCTCTTCCTACTTCCCAATATCTATCCTCCATTTTGCTCTTTATTTACCCATTGTTTCTCACACAAGAGAAACAATGTGATATTTAAATTTTTGTGTCTGAGTTATTTCACTAAAATTATGGTCTCGAGGTGCATCCATTTACCCAAAATCTTAAATTTATCCTTCTTTATGGCAGAACAGTACTCTATTGTATATAAAAACCAAATTCATCTGTTGATGGGCATATGGGGTCTTTCCAAGACTGATCTATTATAAATTGTGCTGCTATAAACATGGGTATGTCTGTATCACTGTGGTATGATGACTTTAACTCTTTTGGGAAGATACCTAGAGGAGAAATAACTGGATCAAATGGAACCTCTAGTTTCAGGTTATTGAGGAATCTCCATATTGATTTCCATAGTGGTTTTATCAATTTACACTTCCACCAATGGAGAAGGGATCCTTCTCCCTCACAGCCTCATCAGCATTTGTTATTGGTTGATTTCTTGATAATAGCCATTCTTTCTGGAGAGGGATGGAATCTCAGTGTTGTTTAAATTTGCATTTCACAAATGACCAGTGATGTCAAACATTTTTTCATATATTTATTTGTTGTTTGTATGTCTTTATCTGAAAGGTGTTAATACATTTCAGAAGCTGATTTTTGGATTGGGTCTTCAAATTGGGGGGGTCTGATTTTTTTTGAGTTCTTTGTGTACTCTTGATATTAATGCTTCATCTGAGGAGTAGCTGGTAAAATTTTTTCCCATTCTGTGGGTTGTCTCTTCACCCTGTTGGTGGTTTCTTTTGCTATACAAAAGCTTTTTAGTTTGATGTGACATCAGTTATTGAGTCTTTGTAATATTTCCTGTGCAGGTGGAGTTTTGTTCTCAAAGTTTTTACCTACACCTCTGTCTTCAAGTGTTTGACCTGTTCTACCTGCCAGTAGATTGTTTGTGTTTTAATATTTAGATCTTTGATCCATTTTTATTTTAGTTCAGTGCATAGCAAGAGATTTGGGTTTAGGATTAATCTTTGGCATGCAGAAAAACAGTTTTCCCAGCACTATTTACTAAAGAGGCTATCTTTTTCCAGAAAAGGTGTTTGGCCACTTTCTCAAAGACAAAGTATCTGAGTGTACTGATGTGTAACATTCATGGTTATCTGTCCTCCTTCCAACCTTACACTGTGAAATAGAAATTACTTTGCATAAAAGTTTTAATTTATGTATGTGACAGGCAGTTTAAAATAATAGAACTGTATATGATACATTTTAATTTATTTTCAAAGTTATATTAGTACATATTATTATTACATGATGATGGGATTTATTTGGGGAAGTTGATACATATATTTAACATATTTTAAATAATTTCAATTTCATCACTCCCTTTCCATTTCCTCCTTCCTCCTGATTTCCCACTTTCCTGTCTCCAAAAGTATACATCCTGGTTTCTTACCCTCTGTCCTTTAGTTATTTTTTGTTTGTTTGTCTTTTTTGCGGGGATCTTAGAGAAATCATGCAATAGTTAACTTTTGGAGTCAGGATGATTTCATTTAACATTATAGTTTCTAGTTCCATCAAATTTTCTACAAATGACATGATTTCGTTCCTCTTTATGGATGAGTAATATTCCATTGTGTATATAGACCATGTTTGTTTAGCCCATTTATCTGATGTCAGATATATAGTTTGTTTCTACAGCTTACATATGGTGAATTTGTTGCATACTATAGTAATACACTCATTCCCATGTTTACAGCAGCACGATTCAAAATAAGAGTTTTATCTTTAAGAGACTCATGTCATCTTAATGGAATTTTTGTGTTTTTAGTCTCTAAATCCTTCTGTACTCTTCAAAGTTGTTAAAGACTCCCGGGAGATTTTTTTTTTTTTGTGGCTTCTAACTAGTGGTACTATTTTGGAAATTTAAAGCAAGAAATTTGCAAAATATACACTTGCTGATGTATTTAAAAATATCAATGTTGAACATATTGCATGCTACTAAGTAATACTATGAAATTAATTCTGACTTCATGGACATGTTTTTAGGAAGGGGCTGCTAGGTATTGAAGTCAGGGCTTTGCGCTTGTTAGGCCTGTGCTCTACCACTGTGGTAAATTCCCAACCCCTTCTTGGTCATATTGAGATCAGTCCTAAAATAAAGTATGAGTTTATTCCAAAATGTGGCAGAGTATAGTAAAAGAAAATTTGCAAGTAAATTTTATTTGCCTACATTCATAACACCTGAGCTAGAATAATTATGAACTGTATTAGAAAACTTAGTAGAGTTTACTCAATTTTGATGGATATGATTTCTTGGTTCAGTGCCCACATCTACTTTATGAAGGTCTATTTGTTTTTATATTTTAGTTGTTTTCTATTAATTTGCTTAGATAACGAAAGATCTGTATCATACCAGAATAAATTTCTATGGTTGATGTCAGCTTTATAGTGTCCTTCATTATATAAGAAAACAAATATTTGTCACTTAGGAAAGAGCTAAGGATAATTACAATCATTCATCTTCCATGGTTTTCTTTTAATACTTTATGTCATTTTGAAATGAGTAGCCAATCATTGTTTATCAGACACTTATAATCCAGTTCATATTTTAAATATTCAAAACTGTCATAATTTTTTATTTTTATCTTCTCCAAATCTAATCCTAGATACAAAATGAAAATTAAAACTGTCAGGTTATCTTTTACACCTAAAATTTAGTCCCTGTGGAAAGGCACAAAGTTTTTTTCTTTCATCTTATAAAAAGCAAGGTAATAAAAAATAGGTTTATTAGATATGTTACTATTGATTAGTTTTGTGAAAGGAGCGGTCCAGTCAGAAGATACGCTCAGACCTCTCTAAGTTAAATTTGTCTGGGTAAAACATTATTAGTATAAAGATTTCATTAACCTTTGACTGTATGGTATGTTTCAAGGGATTGTCAGACCTTTGGTGTCCATGATATTTTTCTATTTGCTGTACTTCATGGTAGTGCTTTCCTTGATATTAGATGACAGCAGTATAGTGTTTTGGTCATAATTTTTATTATTTTAAAAATGCTAGCTTGGTCAAATGTTGCTTCTTGAATTTGAATGTATCATCTTCTATGTCATTGAATTTCAAATAGGAATTCACATTACTTATCTGAAGTGTTTTATTAATATATAAATGTTCGGTATGTATTCCAGACTTCCTGCACCTGTTTACCTGACACTCATGGAGTCTTGGTATGTTCTTATTATAGGCTATCAGGTTCATAATATATCCAAAATTTTTTTTCTCTGTAAAGATTTTATTCATCTATTTTCATATAGATGGAATATTCATAGTTTTCTTTGAAAATAGCACCAAACATTGCCCTTATTTTTTCTAAAAATTTTTTTTGATTATCTTTATGGCTTTGGTTTGTTTAGTCAAAGAAACAACTAAACTTCTTTGTCAGTTATATTACATATTTTGTAATGAATACTCATTAGATTGTTTACTTTTGAAAGTTATCAGTGATAAATTAACCACAGCATTTTAAAATTTTTTGGTCATACGTGATTTTTCTTTTTGTTTTACTCTGCTGCTTCCCTAAAAGCTTTTGCAATCTGTGCTTCCCTAAAAGCATGTACGGGTCTGACTACTTCATTTTTGACAAAAAAAATCTGTCTTAAAGACCCATGGGAAAGGATTATGTCAGGTACATTTGTGCTCAGGATTCTGCCAACACAAGATCCTGTGGAAGAAGAATACCTAATACTGATATAATGTCATTTTTTAAAAAGGAGATTGTTTATGTTTCAATGTTTTATTTTCTGTAACTGTAAGTCATTCTTTTCTATTTCCTCTCAAACTATAGTTGGGTTCGCATTATGATACCCCAAACTCTAATGACTTTGTGGGATGAGTACACTGAATTGAAGGAAATTAGAAACTCCTCACTTGTAAGGTCCTTTTGACCTTCTTAAATTCTCTTGTTTCTAGGAAATCTTTCACTTTTGAAATAAGCTAGGGAAAAATACATTCCTCTTCCCCAAGGTGAATCATAGAACCTAGAACATCTTTTCCCCAAAGCTACCATAATACCAAGAAAAGCAGATAAGAAAAATCAACCCATAAGAGATAGGCTGTTATAGCTAGTACCTAGATGTTCCCTTAAAGCCTCATGTGGTCATAGGTGGAGTTTTTTTGGAGGTAGCTGGATCTAGAGTGTGTGATGCTGGGATTAAGGATGTGATGCTGGGATTGATTCATGGTGTGATGCTAGGATTAAGGGTGTCCTACCCTGAGTGTGAGTGATACCCACATATAAGGGACAGATGAGGGCCGCTGTTGTTGTTCGCTTCTTCATTACTTTGCTGCTTTGCTACCTTCTGCTTACCATGAGCTACTTCTCTTCTGCAATGCCCCTCTGTAATGCCACCCTTCCTTGGAGCCAGCCAACTATAGACCGAAATATCTACAAACTGTGAGCTACAATAAACCTTTCCTCCTTTAACTTTGGGTGTTGGGTATTTTGTCTTAGCAATGAAAACTTAACCATGACACAGGCTTTGTTGGGTTCTCATCCTCAGTTTATTGCTATTAGATCTACTCTTTTTGTTCAATCATATTTCTACAGCACTGCCTGTGCTTCATCAAATCTAAGCATAAAAATGGATAATTCACCATAGGTCTTTGGGTTTTCACTTCTTAATGCAACTCTTGTATCTTATAAAAGAATGATCAAATAAATTCATTGTGATTTTCTCTTCTTGTCTTTTGTTGTAGAAATGTTGGATAGGATCATTATAATGGATAAGGAAGGTATCATCCTTTTCCACTCCTATGTTATCTATAACTCATACTAACTTAGCAGAATCATCTTTTGTTCTCTCTACCTCCTTCACAATTCAGAAATTCTTACTGAATATTCTTATTTTCACAGCAGTATGGTTATTTGAGTGGGTTCAATGTAAATATGTTCTCTTTTCACTGAGACATAATTAGAAATATTGGTTAAACAAACAAAGACTTATGTACAATGTCATATTTGAACATTATGCTTGTTCACTTAAATGTGACAAGACTCTTTCAAGGCACTAAGGCTGCCTTTAGGAATCCAGTGCTTACAATGTGAGAAAACTGTCCTGGTACATGTTTTCAAGTGTCCTGAGACTTACAGATGAGTAAGTAAGGTGAGTTCCTGATAGTTTAGAAATCTTAGGATAGTTTGAGAATCACAAGAAGAACAAAATTTACCCAAATTAATAAATACTATAGGAAAATTATTTTTTCCTAACCCCCAAACCACAAATATTGAGGCTTTTAAAAATGTAATCTGTGGTTTATAAAGTTGAAGTCTGTAACATTTTGTCCCATGAGTGCTTGGTTGCTGAAAATACTAGCACTCAAAATAAACCAAGTACTTTACATCAAGACAATAGGAAATATGGCTTCAGGAAATCTCAGGAATCAAAAAGACCCCACATTCCATGGGCTCAAGAGTGTAAAAGGATAAAAGTGAATTTCTTTGAAAGATTGCTTTAAGAAGAGAACCTCAGAGAACCCTCTGTTTGAGAAGGTCCCCCCCAGGAAATTGGATCCCCAGGATTCTTTTCAGTGCTCAGCCATATAGGTAGGTACTCAGAGGCTTCTGAAGCCATGACCCAAGGGGGCCTGGCTGCATTTTGAGCTTTTTGCATACCTTAGCATCCTCCACATGGTGTTGCTTTCATTGGCATGCATAATGCAAGAATTGTGGATTCAAGAAAGATTCTACTCAGACTTTAGAAGAAGGTATAGGAGGCCACCCAGTGTGCCACTGAGCGAGCAGTGTGTCAAGCTGTGAGAGTGAAGTTGAGAGTACAGTGGAGACCCTAGGAAGCTGGGGAAGCCAGAGATATGAGATTTCTGCTGAAGAAAACTGCAGGTAGTGACTAAAACTAACCCAAGAGACAGGCTATGTAGGCTGCAACCAGAAATGCCATAAAGCCGGGGCTGCTTAAGCCCTTTGGAGTTCACATCTCACCACAACCTGCTCCAGGTGCTAGACATGGAATTATAGGATTTGATGTGTTCTCTGCTGGGATTTGGACTTGCTTTGATCCAATTTTCTTTATCCCTCTATTCATCACTTTTGGAATGGGAATGTTTACCATGCACCATTGCATGTCAGCATGTTCAAGTTTTGTTTTGATTTTTATAGGGTCTCATAGTTAAGAGTTTGCTTTGAGTCTCAGACAAGAATTTGGATTTGGACTTTTCAGCAATGCTGGAACTGTTAAAATTTCATGACTTTTAAATATGAACTAAATGCATTTTGCATAAAGGGATGGGTATGAGTTTTTTGGGACAGGAGTGGAATGCTATGGTTTGAATCTAGAATGTTCCCCAAATCTTCATGTATTCAGAGGTGAGATTTTGAGAAGGTGACTAGATCTTGGGGGCATTGTACTCATCAGTGAATTAACCCACTGATGAGTTCAGAGCTAAATGTGTTATTAGGAGGTGGGGCCTGGTTGGAAATGGGTCACTGTGGGCATGACCTGAAAGGGTATATCTGCTTCTCCAGTACCTCCCTTCACTCTCAGATTCCTGTGTACTTTGATGTGATCAGCTTGCCTCCATGGTACGCACTGCCACATGCCAATTCTGATTTGAGCCTGTTACCCATGAACTGAAACTTCTAAAATCTGTGAGCCAATATATACCTATCCTCCTTTAAATTACAGGTGTTGGTGAAAAAGTGACTAAGACAGGTGCTATAGGAAAATACTTTTTCCCTTGTCTCAAAATCACACATATCATAGGTTTATAAAATGTATAATCTGAAATTCTTCATGAAAACTTCCGATAAGACAATTTTAAGAAGGTGCATATAACAAATTAACACACTCGCCGCACCTATGTGGTTAGGTCAAATCTAATCAGACAAATATTATTTTGTGGTCAGTACAATCACTTTTAGATTGCTTTTGATCAACAAAGACAGAGATTTTAGCAAAAAGAAGCAATAAACCTTTATATTTCGATGAAAAAGTATCCATCATCAATAGCATGTCCTTCAGGCCTGTCTAAACCTAGTCCTCTTTGTTCTTTGAGCTATTTTGCAAGTTCTTGTAAATTGTAGATACGTGATATGTAAATTATATCCTCTCTAATAAAGATTTGACTCACTTACTTCACCCTGGGTTGCAGAATAGAGAAACACCCTGGAATAATTTTATCTTTTAAAGTTGCTATAGTTTGAATATGAAAGGTCCCCCAAAGCCCTATGTGTTAAAGGGTTGTTCATCAGCATGGTGCTTTTGAGAGGTCATAGAAATTTTAAGAGTGAGGCCTAGTGGGAAGTTTTAGGTCACTGAGAGAGTGACCTTGAAAGGAATTATGGCACCCTTGCCTCTTATTTTTTCTCATTTCCTCTCAAACTTTGCTTCATCATGATGTTCTGTCCCCAAGAACCAACCCCATCAGTGTTGTAAAAGAAATAGGTTTGCTCAGTTATGGACTGGAACTTCCCAAACTTTGAGCCAAAATAAACTTTCTGTCTTTATAAGTTGATTACCAAAGGTATTAGTTATATTGACAAAAAACTAAATGACACAGAGGTTAAGCAAGATTTACTTATCAGACTCAATATTTAAATTTCATGCAAAGAAAGGCAACTACGTGAAACTGTTAGAACTGGTGACATTTTCTTTGATCTGGCAGTATTCAGTGACAATTTTCTCTTATAATTTAAATTTTCAAGTTTAAAAAGCTTCAACACACAGATCTGGAAACTAGAAGACAGAAACTACATTAAATTGTTTACATTATTTAATAATAAAGGAAAATGCCCTTTTAATGTACCACAAATGTTAACAAGTACTGTAATTAGCAAAACGACAATAATAACAACCACAAGAGACACTTGAAATTCTTAAAAATACTTCACACAGCATACAGAAAAATAATGAAATTACTATTTGTCTTACTGTTATTTAAGAAAAGAATTTTATGTTCTACCTGGTTGTTTGGTAAATAAATATGTAGTTACTAAAGCACTATAATTTGATATCTTGCTGTTTCTCTAACATAACAGAGCTAGTTGAAGAAAATAAAAAACAGGTAATTATTATCCAGTTTTGACAAGGTATCATGTAGTTCCACATGCAGTTGTTGCTTTGTAATCATTAAGAAAGCCATTTAACTAACATTTCCTGTGCCTTGAGAAGACTAGCCCAGACTAGACTACCATTATAAAATGTGGTACCAAGCAGAGTCTCATTACAAAACAAATCACCCATGATTGGCAGCAGTAATCTGTAGCTGGTCCCTTTAGGGATACAGATGTTAAAGTGATACAGATTTCCTTGGCTAAAATGGGGCTATTGGGTACATGGAAATACTTTTAACCCACCTGCTTTGCTTTACCTCATCTTACTAGTCTCTGAAAAGTCCTAAGTGGGTTTTAATGAGTTTAATACCATTAAGAACATTTAAAATTTTGTTGTCTTATCCTAGTAAACTTTGCCCACATAAGAGAGTTTGAAAAACTCTCCTATCTTCCAACTAATCAATAAAAAGTAAATTGTGTCAGAGCATATTTATCACCATCAATGAGAATATTTATCACCATCAACAGCTTATATCAAACTATTGTGAGATGGACGCTATTGTGAATAAGCTCTATTCTACCCTGTGATGGTTCAGTGATCTTGAAAGAACTCATTACCTTTTACCAATGGGGGAGATACCAAAGTGAACACACTTTTTTTTTGTAAATGTTACTTTAAGACTTTCTGCTTTTTAGAAGATGAGGTAGATATATATTTGGTTATTCATCCCACTAAATACAGCTACGTTCTCTGGATATTATGTAGAAAACAAACATAAACAGACTGAAAAGTGGAGAAAAGAAGGTAGATAGGGTAAGGAACTCAAAAATTACATGATAATGAGTTTCCTGGGTTTTCTTTGTGTCTCATATATCTTCTATATCCCAGAAACATAGAAATGCCAATAGGCACAGACAATAAAAATCCCCAACAAATACCTGCTCTATCTAGATACAGGACCAATAAAGGAGCAGCTTAGCAATATGAAAAACTTTTAGATAATGGTTGCCCTACTCCAGGTAAACATCACTGAAAAGGCTGTGGCCACACCTGCACCCATGTCAACAAAGATTGATGAGAATCATAGCCAATACTGTAATGTTTTAACAAGGTACCTGAATCACATTGTGGTGGTATTAAAGTCAACCAAATAGGAAACCAAGACTTTCACTATTTCCAGTTGTTAATGGAAACAGTCATTTTTCTCATAATTTTTCAGGGTCAGTGGAGAGCATATGAAGGGTCTAGACTTCTACTCCCAGTTAGCCAAAATAAAGCATTACCCCACCTCTCCACTAGGGTTCTATTACAGGCTTTTCAACCTTGCCTAGTGGCAGTGAGGGCACTCCCACCTTCGTGTAAGTAGAAAGCATGGAAGAACCTGGAGTTCTTACCTATTCTACAATAGTTAGAAATCTCTCACTTTGGGAGTCAATAAAATATGAATGAAGAACTTGCATGTTATCTTCACTTGGAAACAATAGGTGATTACTCCCCCTTCCTTTGATGGAGTGGTGTCAAAGAGTGTGAATGAAGCAGAAAGTTTACATAAGAACATAATACAAAAATATTTAAATGTAAATTAAAAATTACTAATTAAAGCAAAAATAGGAATATCGTTTTGTTGTTGTTGTTTCTTGAGACAGGGTCTTGCAATGTAGACCAGGTTGGCCTTGAACTTGTGGGGATACTCTTGCCTTAGCCTCCTGACTGCTGGGATTACAGGTGTGTACCACCATGACCAGCTGAAAAAATAGAAATATCTTAAACTAAATGAAAAAAGACAACCAATAGACACCAATACTACAATGATAGAAGTATTAGAATTATCTGAAAATTGTGAAACAGCAATGATAAAACACTTCAACAAACAACTATGAACACACTTGAATGGAATGAAAAAATAATAAGCATCAATAAAGTAATCAAAAGTTTTAGAAAGTTGCAGCAAAGAACTAGAAATTACCAGAAATAGAAAATCTAGACCTGAAAGAACTAGTGACTGAAATACAAAGCTCGTGAATGGAGAGGATATTTTAGTGGGTTGCAAAAAAAAATAAAAACAACAAAAACAAAAACAAAAAACCCTTATCTATTCTAAATAACAGAGACAAAAATAGAAAAAATTAAAACCGAGACTCTAGAACTTGAGGGACATTAATAAACAATTTAATGTTTATGTCACTGGAGTGCCAGGAAAAGAAAATCATGTTGGAAATAGAACAAGTACTAGAGAAATAATGTTTGAAATTATTCTATATATGATTTGAAATGTAAACCTATAGTTCCAAGAAATTGATTCCACAATATATAGGATAAACACAAAGAAATCTATAACAAGACCTATCTTAGTTAAACTTTTAGAAATTAAAATATAAAGATAAAATTTTGAAAACAGAGCAGAATGACATCTTACCTATTACCGGATAACACTACTCTTAATCAACACAGTGTTAGACATTCTAGCCAGTGAAATAAAGCAAGAAAACGAAACAAAAGGCATGTAGACTGGAGAGAAAGAAATAAAAATACTGCTATCTGTGGATGCCATGATATCTATGTAGAAAAAGTCCTAAGATCTACTACTACTATGATGGCTGCTATTACTACTACTACTACTACTACTACTACTACTAAAAAGTCTTAGGAGCTATAAATGAGTTCTGCCAGGTTTCAAGTATGATAATAAATGTATAGCCATCAATTACATTTCTCTAAACTAGCAATCAATGCATGGGTGGCAAAAATAGAAAGACAATAATTTAAATACAATTAAAAATCTCCTAAATACAATTTAACAATCTCTCAAAATGAAGTACCTAAATGTAAATCTAACAAATCTGTACTGAACTTATACACTGAACACTACAGAACAATTGATGAGAATCTAAGCAAATAGATAGATAGTGTTGGAAGATTCATTATAGTGAAGATGTCAATTCTCTCCTAATTGACATAAATATTTAATGGACATCCGTCAAAATTCTAACAAGATTTTTATAGATATAGATATGATTTTTCTAAATTTATATGGAAAGACAGAAGAATTAGGATAGCATATTCAATTAGGACAGCATATTCAAAAGGTGGGAGAAATCAGTCCAAACAATTTCAAGATTTTTATATAGTTACATTTATCAAGAGTGTGTGGCACTGGTAAGATAAATACATGTGAATGTAGATAAATTGAACAGAACAGGAAACTCAGAAATAGATCCAGACAAATAATGCCTGACTCTTTTGTTTTTTGTTTTTTGTTTTTTTTTGGCAGAAATGTGAAAGCAATATATTGGAGAAAAGATAGTCTTTACAACAAATGGTGCTTTAACAATTAGATATCTATGGGAAAAAATAATGAACTTAGAACTGTTTCATCTATTATATAATACAATAAATTCAAAATGGATCAATACTTAAATGTAAAACTAGTATTTTTAGGAAAAATAGTAAAAATCTTTGGGATGTGATGGTAGGCAAGGAGTTTCTTAGGCTTAATATAAAAAACAATCATTAAAAGGATAAAAGGATTTCATCAAAGCTAAAAACTTTTGCTCTGTGAAATAATGTTTAAAAATGTACATAAGAAGGCAATCTCCAAAGTGGAAGAAAACATTTTTAAGCTACATATCTGGAATTGTGTTTGTATTTTTAAAAAAAGAATATATAGATTAGTATTCAGTAATTAAAATGCTATTTCACAACTCAACAGTAAGAAAATTTGAAATGTAAGCAAGATACAGGAAGATATAGTTTAACAAAGTGGTTGTAAAGATGGAAAATAAGTAAACGAAGATGTATTCAACATCACTAGGTATTAGGGAAATGCAAACTATAATCACAATGAGGTATCACTACAGAACTACCAGTATAACTAAAATAAAAAACAGTGAAAACTAAATGATGGAGAGGGTGCAAACTACATCATTTATGCATCACTGGCAGGGAGGTAAAGTGGTACGATCACTCTGCAAAAACAAAATATTTCTTTTAAAACTAAATATGCAAATACCATATGACAGCAAATGTATTCTTGACTACCCAGAAAAAGAAGACTTGTAATCTCAAACTGTCTTAGTGTCTTTCTTGTTGCTGGGTCACAAAGCTGGACACGCACAACATAAATGTGCAGGATTTTATTTTGGCTCCCGTTTTTAGTCCATAGTTGGTTTCTCCAAGATAAGAAGGTATGGTGGAAGGGACTAGCAGGGGAAATATGTTGATGTCATGGCGGGCATGATACACACAGGGAAGCAAGGAGCCAGGCAGGGATGTACTCCCTACTAGGTCAAGACCCAGGGGCTCGTCTCTGGAAAAGACTCCACTTACTAACATCACATTCAGCTATAGTGCCCCATGATTCAAACACACTTCAAAAACCCTGACTATGAGAACATGAGGCTTTGGGGGGGTACATCTAGATATAAACCAAAACACACATATATGAAAACATATGTGAATATTTATTTCACCTTCATTTTTTTTGTTGTTGTTTTGCAGTACTGGAGATTGAATCCAATGTCTTTACATTGTGCTACATCCCCATCTCCTTTTTATATTTTGAGACATGATCTTGCTAAGAGTCTCAATTGCCTAGGTTGGACTTGAACTTGAAATCTACCTCCATCAGCCTCTCCAGTGCTGAGATTGCAGGCATGTGCCACCACTCTAGCCATCAATTTTATTTATAATGGCCAGTATTAAAGACTTACCTAGGTACCCTTCAATTCATAATGGTTAAGTAAGCTTTGATTATACATTCCACAGACTACTACTCAACAATAAAAATGAACAAAACTACTGATTATCATACAAACTTGATGGACCTCCAAGGAAGTAAGCTAAATAAAATTAGCCAAGTCCAAAGGGTTAGTTATATGCTGTATGATTCCATTTATGTAACATTTTCAAAATGACATAATTACAGAAACAGAGAGAAGTGGTTTCCAGGAGTTAAGGGGGGGGTGGGGCACAGAGAAATTGAGTCTTGCTCTAAAAAAAGAAACATGAAGGATCTTCATCAGGAGAGAACCATTCTGTGTCATGATAGTGTATCAATGTCCGTATCAGATTAAGATGTTTCACTATAGTTCTAGAACAATTTAGCAGTACAATTAATTGGGTGAAGGGTACATAGTATCTTTCC
Organism: Hystrix cristata; assembly: GCA_004026905.1. Lineage (NCBI taxonomy): Eukaryota > Metazoa > Chordata > Mammalia > Rodentia > Hystricidae > Hystrix > Hystrix cristata. The sequence continues at coordinate 220,157 of PVJO010000465.1, read as the reverse complement.
ATATTATTTCCTGTACCTGTATGTGAATGTACAGTTATTGTAAAATAAAATGTATTAATTGGAAAAACTGCTTGGGGTAAAAAAAGTAGCAAAGGAGGTAGCAAGACAAAATAGTATGATGCTTAGCTTTATCCTTCAAGAAATAAAATCTCAGGGATCTGGGCATAAGGAAACATGGCTAGTATTTTCAGTAGGACAAACCAGGCTTTCTGATACATGAATGATATAAAATATTTATCCTTTTTCTGTCCTTTAATAATAATGAGTACATGCCTAGAAACTGAGAAAACCTGAACCACTAGAATCCAGAAGGAGGATTGAACAAAAAGATTTCAAATTACCACATAAGAAATCTTTTTTGACTTGTTTGCTTATATAAATTTAGAAGTTTCTCTCCTTTTTTGATCCTGAGGTATTCTGGATCCTACACAATAACAAAAACAAATTTTATTTTAATTTACAGATTGTTTGGAACATTGCAAAAACGACATGGAAATAAACTAACTTGTGTGCTATAATTTTCTGTTAAAATAATGTTAATCTTAAAGCTATTTGAAATGGATTACCAAGCTGGGGCAAGTTAGTAACCATTTCTTTATTTTGTGCCCCATGTTTGCTCAAAAAAACAAAAACTCATTATGAGAAAACTATTAAAAAGGAGATAAAAAATAAATCAAGTTCAAAAAACGTATACCCACTACGAATCAATATTTTATTTCAGCCACTCAGTAAACAATTTACAGTGAAACTTATTTGCTTCTAATCTGTCAAAATGAAAGAAAACATCTTGTCATTTGTCCTTTTTATAAAAACAAGTGATGTTAAATAATATTAGGGTAGGTATAATTGTTTAAAAGGTCAAGTGTTTTAGAAGTTCATCCATAAAAATGTAACAGGTTTTCTGACTTTGGCTTCATTCTCTCAGATGATAGGAAAAAAATGGTACAACATGCTGGTCTGTTAAGATGATTAAATTTTCACACACACACACACACACACACACACACACGATCATTGAATTTCCATTTGTGTCATTCTTATCTTTTAGGTTATAACTATGTGGAACAATGATCCAAGTATGAAAATAGTTTTATTTGATGGCTTGAACTATTCCCTATTAACTATAGGTAAGTATCAAATAAAAATACTCTTGGCTATTTTTGAGAAATATGACAGTCTAATTGATTAAACTTATTAGTGTCTCATTATGTATTTTTATGTAGCAAATTACTTTAAAATTAGTGGCCTAAAATAACACACATTTATTATTTGAATTTCTACTGCTCAGGAATTTGTGAATGGCTTAGCTGAATGGTTCTGCCTCAGTATCTTTCAGGAGGCTGCAGTCAACATGTTGAGTGAGGTTGTACTCATCTGAAATCTTTCCTGCGGCTTCAGGATCCTCTTGAAGGTGGACCACTTACATAGATATTAGCACAGTTTCTCACCATGGTAGATGTCCCCATAGGCTACTTGAGTGTCTTTAGGACATGGCCACTAAATTCTCTGAGAGTGAGCATTCTAGAGTAAAGATGAAGTCATAATACCTTTTATGATCCAGTCTCCAAGGTGATACACCATTGCTTGTGCTTCATGTACTACAAGTGTTAAGAAGGCCAGCAGGGATTCTAAGGTAGTAATGGCAAACCTTTTAGAGCTTTTGATGATACAAACAGCCCACTGTCACACGAGTGCCACAGGTTCGCCATCACTGTTGTAAGGGAAGGAAATTAGTCTCTAATTCTTAAAGAGAAGGGTTTCAAAGGAATTGTGGACAGTTTTCAAAAATTATGGCAAACTCCATTTTACAGTGGGTACCTTTTCTTATGCTCAGTTCATAAATTCACAATAGTCATACATAAGATATCAGTAACACAGAATTCAATCCATTAGCATAAAGCTCAGTGTCACTCCAAGAATGAAAATCATGATGACTCAAAAATTTGGTATTTTACAAGTGAAGTTTTTGAGAGCTCTGCCTAAGGTATGGAACCTGGATAAAGAGATGCCATGCAGACAGGATCTACACCAATCAGCATGGGAGTTTCAGAAGCATCATAGCCAGAGCTTTTGATGTACATGTAGCGAAAACACAGGAGGGCAATGAAATTTTTGTCATTGTCCTGATAGAAGATAAGGGGATATAGCAGGAGAAACAGAGAAGAAAACAAATAGGAGAGAAACAATCAAAAAATTGAAGATTTTGCTAAAATAGGGAAAGTTACTGCAAGTAACAGCAAAACATAAGATTTAGATTTCACAGTGTATTTACACAAATAGCTAATAATGTAATTGCTTATTTATACTGCTGCCTTTTAACCTGAAGTTTACAATGGAATGAATCTAATCAAATATCCCAAATGCCACTATGTCATAAAAAGTAAAACATACTTTGAAAGTCCTTATCTTTACCAAAGAAATGAAATAAAAATGATGTCTATGGATTACTTTTTAACTACTTTTAGAAGGAATTTCCTTGCAGAAATTCAAGTTTCAAATGGGAAGGAAAGAAAGAAGAATGTCTTTCTAATTCTTCCTCTTTTGAAAATGGTAAGCTGCTCCATGAATCAGCTGGCAGAAATTAGACAGCCGAAAGGTATAATGTAATTATGGTATTTAGGGTTCTCAGAATTACCTATAATGTATCTCTCAGTGAAAGTAAAGACTTGGAAGATCCCTTCACCAACATGCATTATGCTGGGTACAATGCTGTACACCTGTTATCCCACCTACTTGGGAGGCTCAGGAAGGAGAATTGCAAGTTTGAGTCCAGTCTGGGCATCTTAATGAGACCTTGTTTCAAAATTTAAAAATTAAAATTTAAAAAGGCTGGGGATGTAGTTCAGTGGTAGGGTGTTTGCCTAGTATGCACAAGACCCTAGGTTGAATCTCTAATACCAAACAAAAAGAAAAGAGAAAACATGAAGTATTTCTCAGGCTTGGGGAAAATTGTTGAATTTTTCATGAAAAAGGATATTTTCTTTTCTGAAAAGAGAAATACACTTTGTAGACTATGGAGACATGGATGACAATAACATATTCTACATGTGACAGAATCATTCCGTTGGTTCATTCTGTTTGGCAATTACGAAGCATCTCATTGTACACAGGCTGCTACTGCCACCAACACTAGCATTTTGAAGTAGCAACATTTCACCAGTGTCTTAGTTACTTTTCTCATTGCTGAGACAAAATACCTGACACCCACAAGCTTAAAAAGGAAAGGTTTATTTAGCTCACAGTTTTTAGAGGTTTCAGCCCATAGGTGACTGACTCCAAGGCAGGGCGGCTTGGCACAGGGACCTAGTAGAGGAGAAATAGTCCATGGCAGGGTAGGCAGGAAGCAGCATAGGGGCAGCAGCAAGCAGCAAGTGGTGAGCCTGCCTTCTTTCTGTTCATTTATATTCCATCCAGGCTATGAGCCTTCCGAGTGGTGCCATTCACACCCAGGGTGGGCTTTCCCATTACTGACACCCAGAACTATGCTAAACCAACCAATGGATTAATTTAGTATCACACATCCTTAATCCTAGCATCACACACCCTAGGTCCATCCAGCTCCAAAAAGCCACACTTGTGAGCACCTGAGGCTTTCAGAGGACATCTAGATACAAGCCATAACAAGCAGCATATTAATCATACTTGGGAAACTTGGCATAAATTAATGTAAATAACCAAGAATTAGAATGAATTTTTTTCCTGAATTTTTATGCCATGCAGTTTTCTGGGGAAAGGCTGGGTCTTAGGTATGATTAATGTAGTCTAATAGTTCACATAAGCTAATAGTAGTGTAATTTAAGTGTTACATGGTCAGCTGAATTATGATAAAATGTACTTAATTCCATTCTAGAATGTCATTTTCTTATTTGATGCCTCTAAACATAATGGATCCCCACTTTAAAAAGAAAATAGAATGTGATGATGATGATGATGATGATGATGATGATGATGATATTTAGTCAAGCCTCTTAATACACCATTACACATAAACTCCCTACTGGGAGTTAGAAGCTAAGTGGGACATATCTCTCAAGTTCAACACACTACAGCTCTAAGTGAGGAAGATATTTACAACATCAAGATAGAGATAAAAAATTGGTCACTACATTATCTGAGAAAATTCAAAAGAGAACTCTTCATAAATTAATTTTAGAAAAATTAAACAGAACACCTTCACTTTCCACAGTGGATAGCAGACACATAGCGTTTGTTATGCCAAGAGTTGAAACTGGCTGGAAGTATCATCAGGCTCAAGGAAAATTCAGAATAAATTTCTAGATGAGAGCTTCACTATGTATTAGTCATTTTCCTGTCACTGTGACCAAATACCTGATACTTGAAACTTAAAAGAGCAGAAGTTTATTTTGGCTCATGGCTTTAGCAGATTCTCCAAGACAGAAAAGGTGTGGTAAAAAAGCATGACAGAGAAAAGTTGCTCAACTCATGGCAACCAGGGAGCAGAGAGAGAAGGGTATAGCTGGGGACAAGAATACACCCCTCTAGATCATGTCGCCAGTGACCCATCTCTTCTGACCATCTCTTCTGACCAAGCCTCTAACAGAACATTCAGCTATGAAATCATCAATAGATTATTCCACCAAGCAAATAATCTTCCAAAATCCCCATCTCTGAACACACGAGACTTTGAGGGGACATTTTAAATCTAAACTAACATGCAATAAATTCAGAACTACTAGGAATAAACAGACATGCCCATAATTTTTGAAATTGATATCACAGACGTCATTCTACCATAACCATATATCTTCATTTTCTTGCCAAGAATAGCATGAGTGTGGTGCACACACACAGTTGTGTGTGTGTGTGTACGTATTTCAATATATGTGTATGTGAGAGTTGTACTGGTGGTAGTAACAGTTGTAGTCATAGTAATAAGCACGATGGTAGATTTTGTAGGGCCTATAAATATGACAAGGAGGGAATGGATCCTATCTGCAAAAGTAAAAAGGAATTTAAAATTATTCATCATAGATATATTAATGGAAAGTTATATGTTACCTATGTGTAACCCATGAGTCTGGGACAAGTCAAAATTAGAACAGAAAAACATTCTGAAGAGTGAGTTGTTGCTTTCTTTAGAATCAAGTATGAGTGTTTTTTGTACAGTTAATTCCAAGACTGCTGGTTTGAAAGACAGCAATCTGTGATATCCTTTGTAGAACTTGTAAACTATATCATGAAAGGAGAAGAGAGAATCAAAATATCTTATAAAAAAAGGTATTGCCATAAAGGTCTGTCAAAACCATACCACTTCTAAACAGGGGCCCCAAAGAAGCAATAGTTTATGTTTTATGGTCTCCACCTTGCAAGAAAACAAAACAAAGATAAGATAAATACTAAAAATTCTACTGAAATATATGTGTGTGTGTGATATGTGTGCAAATATCTATGTCTCTCTATATAGATCACACACACACACCACACACTCACTGTGGTTTCCCAGAGCACCTATCATAGTGCTTTGTACAAAATAGGTGTTCAATAAATATGTTTTATCTTTTCCCTTCTGTTGAGTAGTATTAAAAGTAATAAACAGATGGGTTGTCAGATGAGGGCTCGCTATTAAGGTGTGATGGTTGTTTTCTTCCTATCTGTTTCCCCTCCATTCTACAACAAAAAACCAAAAATGAGAGCATAGATGTGTATAACTCACTTCCTTCTCTCTCCTCTAATTGCTGTCTTCCGTAAAAATAAAATGATTTTAAAATATAAAGAATTCGAATTAAAAGACACAGGCCAACTTCCCAATATTTCAATTTAGACAAGAACCTGAAAAAATGCAATGATTTTTCTTTAGAAAAATTGCGCAGATACAGCAAGCTGATACCAATGATCTAATCTAAATAATGAAATATCACTGTTAGAATGATCAAAAATGAGAAAGTAATAGTGGTAATATTGCCACACTTTGATTCATGCTTTTTCAAAGATTCCAGATTTATGACCAAACTGTTAAATGGATTCTCTCCATTAAAACCATGTTCTATTCTGTACTTTGATACTGAAGTAATACTGATAGTTTTAAAATAGTGAGTTTCTTTATCACATTTTTTGTAGCCAAACAAATCCATTGAACTATAAAGACAACATGTTGCCTGGATAATGATATAAAACCCAGCAAGCCAAAAGTCACAAAGTAATTCGTAATATAGAAAACAATTTCAGAATTAGAACAGAAATGCTTCTTTTGTAATTAAAGAAAGTATACATCTATACAGAATGGGACAGGCGGAGATGAAATGGGATGTGCTATAGTGTGGTGGGAGAAATGAGGTGCCCCGTGAATAGTACTTTCACAAATCAAGATTGATGCTCAGTGCCTGAATCCTGACTTACTCCCCTAAGATGCAACTTTGTCTTCTGTACAGAAAAGTGATACCTGTTAGGAACAGAACTGTTGGCTACATAGACCAGAAGTGTAACCTAATGTTACTTTCCTTATGTTGGGCTTACAGCAGAAAGAAGCATGCAAATATAATTCTAATATACCAAATGGAAAGTTGTCAGCCTGCCTAGTCATACTGAAAGAGCTTTGGTCTCAGAACTACATGAAGCTTTCATGCCATTTAAATCAATTCTAAAAGTTCTTGAAATTTCCACATTTTCCCGAGGCATCTGTCCGACATTGCTCCAGAGTTTGTATGTCAATGAACTAGGTGGATTTTTTGATGAGTGGAAAAAGTTGTATTTCTGAGAGCCATTGTGGTATATTCTGAGAAGGAAGAGGATAAACTATTCTAAAGCAGGGAATCTATTAATGCCAGAAACATGACCTTGGATGTACTGTTACAATGGAGCTTGCATATTTGCAGAACAATGGAAATGTCTTCAGTTTGCTTGAAAATAGATGTTGATACATAAACAGTGAAGGAGGACAAGAAGAGAAAACTGGGGCATTTAAAGTACTTAATAAGGAAATTTTCTAATTCAAAGTAGTCAAATAGGACCATATTTGATAAAGCTTCCAAGGCAAGCATTTTGTCAGACTGTTGAATAATATAGACATGATCCATATTAATGTTGGATATTCTAAATATCAAAGAAAACACTCTTCATTCAAGATTTAAATCTTCATGCTTATCAGAATAAGATAAGAGATCAGAGAAGGTAAAAGAATAGTAGGATACGAGTCTATGGAATATTGACATTGAGAGGAGAAAATGACCTAAAAGGAAATGTAGCTCTTGCTTCCCCACTTAGAGGAAAAGAAGACCTAATTTCCCCCTTCAACTGGTCTCCAGAAATATATTGACAGGAGTTTATAATATTTCACGAAATTCTTCTGGAGTGAAGAGTTCAAAAGTTTTGAACACTAAGTTTCCAACATCACCTCAAAGGACAAAGAATGATTAACTCATAACTAAACCACTGAAAACTCGGTGCCTGCTTCTGAGATTCCTGTGGGTTCCTGTTCATCTCTGGATCACTTTGGGCACATTTGTTATTTGTAGCACTTTAATTCTATAACACAAGGAGTGTGTGTGTGTGTGTGTGTGTGTGTGTGTGTGTGTGTGTATACATACCTTGGGAATCACAAAATAAGGCCTCAAAATCACTTTTAAAGAAGCTTAACATTCAGCCACCAGACTCATCTTCCCTGCTTCCATGAAATGCATATAGGTAAAAATACACACATATGCAAAGTACTGAATGGCCCTGGTTCTTTTAAATCAAAGCATTTTAATCTTCAAGAAGGGCCAGTATTTATCTTGATCAATTATGAAGATACACCTTGAAGATAAATTTCATATGGATAATAGTTTGAGGGTGAAAGAGGGAACAGGTTTTTCTGGGGTTTTTTTCCTATGTTTTTAGATCATTACACTTCCAAGAAAAAAATAACACTACTGTATAAATCACTGAAGGAAAAAATTTTAGCAGGACACAAAGGATAGAAGAAAGGAAGGAATGCACAAAGGAATGAAGAAAAACATAAACACATAACCCAAGATGCATAAATATTTTTATATTAGATATGGTTTAAGTCCCTTTGCCTGAATTCCTAAACTCACTGAGTCTCAAAAACGATGTCTTGCACACCTACAAAATAACATTACTGTGTCAAAAACAGGTAGAGATTCTGCTTTTCAGAATCACAAATTACTTGTCTTATGTTGTTTTGTCACATTCTCAAGCCCTAATTTTATGCCAGAAATAAGGAAGAAGAGGGAAACCAACTTGAAAAAAAAATAAACAAACCTGAAATTGAAAAGGAGGGTGAGAAGTGGGAGTGGAACAGAAAGAGAAAGAAGGGAAAGGGTATTGAAATTAATTAAAATATATTAACTATGTGTACCAACTTCCCAAAACAAACCCCATCATCAAGTAATATTAACATGTACCAATAAACTATTAATAATAAACAAAAGGAAGTCATTTTCTAGCTACTAAGAAGCTATTATTTCTCAATTCCCATACTACAGAATAATATTCAGTTGAGTACCATGTTGATACTGTTCCTTTTGGCTTGTTTGACATTTGCTTTGTTCACTGACCTTTACTTTATCCTCCTTTACAAAAGTACTTGTATTTTTGTATTCCTTTCTAAATATCGCGCTGAGGGCATATTTTCCCTTTCCCTTTCATCTTCATAGATCATAGTATGCTATTGGTATATAGTAGATGTCCAATAAACACAGTATTTGTTACTGAAGCGATAATATATGGTTGCTACCACAAAATGCAAGTTTATCTCATTCTGATGATCCCTCCTGTTCATCTGTGCATCCTTCCATAGAGCACTATCTTTGCTGTGAGTTTACTATGTATTTTACATTTATTGTAGTATAAAAATTAGTATGAGGCTCAGTTATTCTCTTCAAAAGTTTCCAATTTAATCATGGGAATGATATTACATGAGAGATTATGAAGTAAGATCCAGTGCTTTAACAGATGGAAAAAACAGCAGGTACCACATTATGAATTCAAAAAAGGGAGTATTACTAGGGTTCAATTGGTTAAGCAATGTCTCATGGAAGAGAAGCTATTAGAAATTAATTTTAAATGATAACGTCTAACTCATCAGTCCTTGCAAATACTAAGTGAACTAAGGAATCTGACTGTTTAAAACAGTATCTTCAGCATGGTAAAACAGCAACTACAATGACAATGATGAGAGAAAACTGAGGAGGAAGAGGATAGGGTAGAAGGAGAGGCTGGTAATTTTTATCTAATATAAAGCAACCAAGCAATGAATAAAATTTAGGATAAGCACAGCATGATGATCACAGTTAAGTTAAAATGGAGGACCCATTCTGAGGAATCAAAACAACAGAGAGGAAGGCTCATGAGAAGGACCTCAGTGCCAAACTGATGAATTGAATTATTTTTCTGTATGTGGTGAGAAGCAATTGGTATTTGATGGGTTCTTGCTACAATTGAATGAATATATTATTCTTTTCACTAAGACAAGTAGAACATGCACCTACATTTCACCAGCACAACACAGCACAAAAAAAGAATCAGGTAAATAAATGATAATTTTAACTGAAAGTTGACTATTAAGTGGTTTGATAGTTTATCTTCCTAGCTCTGGCCTCTCCCTGCCTTAAAATGAGTGAACCAAATGGTTATTTTGACATAGATACACCGTACATGGCTTCAAAACATCACTCAGTGAAGGTAAAGTGAAAAGATTATACTGAATTATACTTGTATGGGACAATATTCTCTTATATGGTACCACATTTGGAAATTATAAAATGATAAGTAGCTATTAAATTAGTCTAAACCACTTAATGTGCTAAATGCTGTGTGCAAAACCTGCACATGTATTCAAATATCTGCAGGTGAGTAAATACAAAACTAAAAGTTGAGAAAATTAACAAAATGGAAAAAGAAAGAGTTGGAGAAGAGAGAAAGGGAAGTGAAGCAGAGATACGCTTTGCAATAATCCACAATGATAGAAAAGTCCATAATAAATTTTCATAACTAGGAATAATTGAGAAATTGAGATCCCATTAAGTGGAAATATATGCAAAATGCATATTGTGAAATGAGCACCTTAGGGGACATGGTACAATTGATATATAAAGGAACAGACTTCGCAGAAGCAAAGAACTAAGAAAATTCTTGAGATAATGATTTTGTCCATTTCCCTGATCATCATACAAAACTTTAGCTCAACCATCTTAAGACAAGATAGAATCTAATGCTATTTGCAGCCAAAATGTAAAACTGCCCTGTGGTAATTTCACAACCTCTAAAATAACGCACTCTGATGCTTGACAGCCTTCGTCGTAATTAAAATCTTTCTTAGTCTTTTTTCTGCTATATATGCGTGTCATTTCCTGTACCACCACCCTCTCTGCAGTTGGGGAGCATGTGGTACTAACGATTGCCCTTCAGGTCAGAGAAGATCATTAGTAAGTCACCTCCTAGCTAGCTCTTCTATGGGCTGAACAATCTCAGTTCTCCCTGGTTTTCTCTTCTTTGGCTTGTTTTCCTGCTTTTTATCATCCATGTTCCAGATAGCTTTATAATAAGAAAATCAATCTTATTTTCTTTCATGCCAAATAGTCATACAATTAAAGCTGTAGTTTAAAAAAAGAGTATGTGTCTATCTAAGGTCAAGAATATTTTTAAAAAACAGCCCTTTTCCCTTTTCTCGATGACAAATGCCAGTAGAATATCTTAATTTAAAAACAGTATTTCACTGGGGAGTTGAACTGTGTGGAAAAATTATTTCTGGTGTGGACAAAGATCAAACATTTTCCATTTGTCTTCATAGAGTAGATTGTGTGGTTACATAAAGGGAAAAGTTACTCAAAGTGCCACTGACATAGGAAGTTTTACCAATTTACATAGCCTCAGGCAAAGGTTATATTTCTGAATTCTGAACCCACCTTCCCTAGTGACCTTCCTTAGTAACCCAAATATAAGGAACGACAGAGAGAAAATCCAAGGCCTCCAAATAAGAAAGTCACATTTTTCAAAACCTATGGGACAAAGTCTGTCAGAAGATTGAGAAGGTTATAACCAATTTTGGAAATATTTGACCCATAAAATGTAGTAAGGCAATTCTGGACTGCTACGTCAACACTGCAATTTGGATGAGAGCTTTACGTATTGCTTCCAAGGCAACATAATTTAGCAACATAATTTTATGTTATTTATGAAGTATCGATAGTTTGTCTCTTCACTTTTAACCTGGGATCCTGGGTTCCTGATATAATTGAGGAATAAGCCCTGTCCTAAAGAGGTTAAAATTATAGTTTGATTCTATATGAACTTTTTAGCTCCATTCAACTATTTGGGAACTGTAAATCTCATGAATCCCTATTATAGACCAGGCAGTATGCAAATGTGCTTTGTTTGCAGAAAAGATTAGAAAGAAATTAAATTCAGGGTAAAATGTCATTTTTTTTTGAAGGAGGACAGAGCAGTATTATTTGCATAAAGGGAAGATTTGGGGAAATGCTACACTTTTCAATAAATAGCAAGTATCATCACAGAGCCCCACCAACCTGATTTGGTAAAAAAGAAGATGAATATGAATCTCAATAACACTAGTCACAAACATACAAACACATTCATGAAAATACATGAAGAATCTTGACCTTACCCCCTAGCAGTATCACAGCTGGAATATAATCACTCTGTCAAAGTGTAATTTCCCACCACCACTATGAGGGTGTGTATCCATGTGTCTATAAACCAGTGGCTCTCAAGAAAGGGTAAATTTGACAATGTCTAGAGTCATTTTTGCTTATCATAATGGAGATGGTAGTGCCACTAGCATCCCATGAATTGAGGCCAAGGATATCGATAAACATCCTGTAATATACCTAACAGCTTTCCACCATAAAGAAGTATCCAGCCTCAAATGTTAAAGAATGCCAAGGAAGAGCTGGAAGGAGGGGAGAGGGAAAGAAGGGAAAGAGGACATAAGAAGAATTAAAATATGTTATGTATATACCAACTATCCAAGATGAATGTAATCATTGTGTACTGCAAACATGTACAAATAAAAAAAATTAAAAAAAGAAGTCCTGTACTACCCTAAAGAGTGTCCCCTGGATGACATGGCTATGTAGGGAAAGACACCTTTTGTTGGCCTCTATTTCATAGTCTGCCTTACTCGGAAAACTGTCCTTCTACCAATCTGCTGATGATTCACTGTAATAGCTCTCTCCCACTCCTTACTTTCTGAATGATGAGAAGACCTGAGAAGACTCAAGATACCGTTGCTCTTTTCCTTGGGGAGACAGTGAAAACCTGTATCCCTAAGGACTGCCTACTTCCTGTTGCATATTATGTAATCTCAAGTCACATGAGAAATTTCAACGCAAGCACAGGCCTTTTTCCTTCAGAGATGACAGGAATGCCCCTTTCGTTCACGGAGGTCCAAGCTTCTCTACCCAAGTCCATGAACATTGCCATTCACATCCACAGGGAGATGTCCTACAATTTCCAACACTGGTTTCTGTCTCTGTGTAGCTTCCGTATGCACCCAGCTCAAGTATGCTGGGAAGTTATCTACATTGCAATATAAGCCTGACTGATATATTTTCAAGTTCTTACTAACTTTTATTCAGTATTGAAAACAATATGCTCCACTCTGCTTAACAAAAAGAAAAAAAATCTAGTTGACTGAGAGTCATTAGAGTTATAACAGAATTGCTGTTTTTATCAAGGAGTTGAACAGAAACCAAATACGCTAAGCAATAAAACTGTAGTGGACATCATTTAGTCTTTACTTGATAATTTAATTGGCTCATTAGGATATTTTATTGACTTAGGGTCATTGTTAGAACACTTTCTTTCTCTGTCTCCTTTTGCCTGACTGATGCTGGCTAAAGGAATGTGTTCAATTAAAGAATTCCGGGTAACAGAATTAGGTCCTGAGTGAATATTATTGAATGACTAGGCAACGGGGTAGAAGTGACCCTGTTGTGGAAATCTGGTGCCTAAATCTTTCCAGATATTTTGTAAAGCCAGAAACACAGAAAATATGGAGAGCAGAGAGCTAAAAATGGTTACATATTTGATGTAGCTCTAAGTAATAATTTCTTACTATTATCTAACCATTACTCAGAAAATGGTAATTTAGTAATCTAGAAGGCTCTAACCCATGCTTAAATAGCCTGTGCTTTTTTTCATCCAGGACTGCCACTAGGTGTATGGATTCTGCTTTGACCTAAGCCTTGGGCCCCGAGCTAATGCTGTCACTTAGGGGTTGACTGAACCGGAAATTTTGCTCCATTACTCCTTCCTTGACCCTTTCAGGGGCTTCGCAGGAATTCTCCACACTCAGTAAAGTACACAAACTTGGTGAACAGCTTGCATATGCCTTTTGCCAAAGAAACAATCACAGTTTTGTTTTGTTGCCTTGGGAAACAGAAAACAGTATAATAGCTCTGTGCCAAGAATATTAAACACCTAACAGCTTTTCCCTCAGCACAACACTCTAGCATGTTGTAGAGATGCAGCTTTGAGGGAATCAGAATTCATCCTCTCAGTTGTTTTCTTTTTATGGATTACTTCGTTCTGTAGATTTTCTGTAGTAGCACAGACCTCATGGAGTTACTGAGGACAGTGACACACAGCCCTACCTCCAATTTTGATAGTTAATTTGCATCTTAGAACTTGACTTTACTTCTTTGCTCTTATTACTTTATCTTTGTTCTTAAATGATTCTTGTCCTCTACTAGTTTGAGAAAATCTGGGCAAAGCAAGCCACACATGTTCATAGCATGTTGAGCCACATGCAGATTTTCCAGAGTTCCCGAACCTTTCCTACTGCTTTCACTTCTATCAGAAATCAGCACACACAGTTATGAGCACTAGAAAAAGTCCTTTACGGATCGTCTACTTTTTTTCTTAATGAAAAACTCCATTTTAAAAGCTTCTTCATAAGATCTGCCATAATAGGAAAGTTTTTTCTCATTAATATGAACAAAATCATCAAACACTTACCATACTATAGGGGTTTTGCCCATATTACGATGATTCTTCCCAACAATACTGCAAGAGAGTATTATAAACCTTATTTTATAGATATGTCTCAGAGAATTTGAGAATTTTTTCCCCTTATACTTAACTGTATTTTTTTCTTTTCGGGGCTACGGAATCATTGGTCTGCTTATCAGGTCTAATTTGTGACCAACCCATATTGACAAGTCGGCTGACAGAGTTGTGAGATGTGTTGATTCAGGTCCCCTGAGAAGTAGATCCCATCGCAGGGTCAGATATAAAAGAGATCTATGGGGGGGTCAGTGAGAAAAAATGGGAGGGAGACACAGAAAGCTGGGAGAGCCAGCAGACTGTGATATAACCCAGGCTTTTGTGGAGAAAAGGAAGGGAAATAGGGTTAGTTAGTAAGGGTTTTAAACTGCAGAGCGATTCTAAGTTTGGGCAAAACCAGTGGAGAGTCCTAGAGCAAAATCAGCCATCAGAGTTCTCCTCCATCTCCTAGGCATGGGATGCTGCGTTGTCCTTGCCATGCTCATGCATTGCCTGGGCGCAGCCCAGGAGAAGTGCGGCCCCTAATGCTGTTATACATTCAGAACAAGCATCTGGAGCTGTCAGTCAATTATACTTCTCTCAGCAGGAGAACTGAGAAGCAGCTTTTCATTGTCTCCACGGGGATATGGACTGCACTAGATTCGGGAGAACTTCGGCCTAATTAGCAAAGTCCATTTACCCACTTCTTACTAGCCAAACTCTAGAGGATAGGGGCTTTTCCTTACTTCTTTTTGTATCTTTCACAATACCTGATTAGGCACAGAATAGGTGTTCTGTGATTGATACTGACACAATATGACTTGGTCAACAGCAATCTACCCTCCTAAAAAGGAATGCAAATGATGTGATGACATTTTACATGAACAGATAATTTCCTTAAGGGGGTCCTACAATGTCTTGACTTAAAAAAGTAAAGTGACACATACAGCTAATTACAGTTAGAATCATTATGAATAAGACCAATAATTATAATTTTTTGCCCTACACACCCTTACTCTTTATAAAAGGAAAAGCCTCAGGACTTGAACTACAAGACTAAATCTCACAAAATGACTGATGCATCAACATACACAAACCCCGATAGTCATGCATATGCACACATACACTTAGCATTCCAACCATACTGTCATCTAATTTCAACTTTCTATCATGCAGCCATGCCTTCAGTCCCAAATGAAAAACAACTCTGAACACACAGAAAAGCTTTCCAACTCCAGGCTCACCACTAAAACCAGCAAAGCTTTAAAAAACTTCCTGGACACACACTGTGAAATCAGATCTATGTCGTGAGTAGGTTAGGGAAAAAGTCAGTAATAAGAGAGAAGTAAGACATCAAGGAGAGTTAAAGAAGGGTAAGTGAGAGAACAGAAGAGGAGAAAAAGGAGAGTGAAATCGAACCTATGCTGGGGATAGTAGCACATCTGTAATGATGATATAGAAGTGATGGGGCAGGCTAAAACCACAGATTACCAATACCAGTGGCTGCAAGCATAAGAGCTTGGTGGTTGGGGCAATTAACTCGAATAAACATAAGCCATATTATTAGCTACCATGTGTTGAATACTCATTATGTGCCAGGCACTATGATAGCACTTTACCTGAGCTACTTAAAAAAAATCTTTCAATAAAACTCTGGGAAGTAGCTACTAATATCCTCCTTTTTCACATGAAGCAACTACTTTAAGGAAGGTCACACAACTAATAAATGGCAGAACCCAAACAAGTACTCAGTTCTATCAGTTGCATTTACCATCTATACTATTGTGCTCCCTTACCTATCAAGACTCACCATATTACCTATTTACATATATTATCTGAGCAGATTTTATTTGAGACTTTGGATCTGTAGCTAAGATTAGGCATGATCTCTGCTATCAAAGATCACATATTTTACCATGTAATCAGGAAAAGTGCACTCAAACCTTCACAACAAACATGGGAATGAAATGGAATTCAATAATCAAAACATGACAAAAGTGTATTGGGGCTGGGGATTTAGGTCAGTGGTTGGAGGGTTCGCCTAGCAAGTGCAAGGCCCTGAGTTCGATCTCTGGCACTGAAAAAAAAAAAAAAGTGGGAGAAGAGCCTTGTAAGGGCTGTAGGAGACCAGGGTAAGTCCATCAGAAAAAAGCTTCCTAAGGATGTGGCAACTTTGAGCTCCACGATCAATGAGAGAGGAGAGATCAATGAGAGTCAATGGGAGACGATTGGGTTTTTAGGACAGGCATTTGCTATCACATTATGAGAATAAATGATCCAGGACTGCCTGGGAAAGGAGTGCTGAAAACTCAGACATCAGGCCTGAATACTCGTCTTTGAAATAAGAAGCATGATGGAAAAGCTTGTTTGAATATACATCATTGTACCATGAGGTAACATTGTCAATTTGAGCCAGATGCATCACTTTCAGAAGGTGGGAGGGATCCAATCACCAGCACAAATGGTACCCTTTTGAGCAGTGTCAGCTACGATGCTAGAGACTGAGCATGAAAAGGGGCAGAATGACAGTACTGACGAGGAGTTTGCCTAGGTGCTGACACTGTAAAACTCTGACCAGCTATGAAATGTTTTCTGGACCACAGTAGGTAAAATTCTGGAATCATGAGCTTGAGTCCAATTTTCTTACAAAGAAGAAAAGAGCCAGAAGTGTGACCCATGAACAAGATACATTTGCCTTGTTTTCTATCAGCCAATGATATTGTTTCTGTCTCTGCATTCCGGCCTTTACATGAATCCGGATTATCTTTGTAGCATGTTAAAGGGAGTAATGCAAAAGTCCGATTAGTCCAGGCAACAACATCATGCCTCAGGTCTTTGCCCTCCTATTCTCCTATTTGCTCATCTCTACCACATCTCCTTTGTCCTGACTTTCAGACCCTAATGACTTGGACTGCTAGTGCTTGCTTTAGACCCTCTTTGTTTTGACAATCTATTTAGACTTGTTTCTCTGGTTTATTTACTCAGTGTGGTGGACTTATTATTGTGATCAGCTTGAGCCAGAATGCCCAGCTGGACTGAGGTGGTGTGGTTCTCGGTGTAGAGGATCCACATGAGGACTGTTGTCAACACAACATAAAGGAGAACCAGAGCAGAAGATACTGGAAGGCTGTTGCCCAGGAGAAGCTCTGCTGCAGCTGGTTCTCCTGAAGGGGACTCGGCTGTTCTCATCAAAGAAGGAGCTTGGCACCTTGCTGTTGTCGAGGGTGGCTGCTATTGCTTCAGGGGAGCTCTGGTCATCATCTCTGCTGCAAGCATCGTATCCATATCCTGGTTTCAGTAAAGATTTCTTCAGCCATCATCGGCAGACACGGAGGTATGTGGACAGTGACGCGTGCTCCCAGCAACATGATTGGATCTTTCGGGTCTCCAGTACATAGATAGACATTCAACACTTTTCCTGCATTTGGCTTTTGGGTGAATATTATAACTTATAAATGCCCTGTATTAAATCTGCTCTTTTAAAAACCATTGACTCTGGAAAGGTAACTAATACACTCAGCTTTCTGTGTACAATTTTCAGCTTTTAAGTTTGTACACACTCTCAGTGTCATAAAAACCTACAGCTGTAAGCAATAGACATCCCTGTCACCCACTCCAGTGCTATAGGGCCCACACTAGCCATGCCAGCTTGCTGAAAATCTTTGCCAAGATAAGAGATGAGACACCTGGCATAGAGGGATATTTCTCCATTGAAAAGGCAGTTTGAAAAATCCAAAAGTTATAGTATTTTGTTGCACGTTCAGGGTTCTGAGGGCCTAAGGGGAATTGTGGGGGACAGAACCTTGTTAGTAAGGATAATTAAAGTCTAAGGCATGAAAGGAGTCTGTGCTTTAAGCAGAGCACGTGATGACAACATGCACAGAGACAGCTGTGATATAGTACAAAGTCAGCTGTTTACGTATAAGGAAACCTAGATTCCAGCCGTTATCTGCTATGAATAGCTGTGTGAGCTTGGTTAAGTCCTTCCCCCTCTTTGGGTTTTAGCTTTCTTTTCCAAAAAGGTATTAGTTTAAATAACCTTCTGAGATCAATCTAATACATATTCTTCTGAAACTAATTGGTTCCTTAAGAGGCAGTCACATGTGGAGAAAGTAGAAATGACTCTTTGTGGATGCCTAGAAGTTTGACTGCCGAAAGGGAACCATTATTATTAGGAAATAAAAGCAATAAATTGCAAAGATGAATGAGTGAGATCAGGAATTGGATGCCGGTTGTGCATTGGAGGCCTGGGATTGGGGTAATTTGGTGAGGGGCAATTAGTTTGAAGCTAAGATATTCATTGGATTAAAAGTCTAAAAGTAGGATTGTTAAATAGCTGGAATATATCTCTGTAATGACATTTAGATTATGATATTTAAGGAACACTGAAGGTTCCTAATTCATACCAAATGAGTTCTTTTCAATTTTATTAATGTACTTGTAATTCTCAAATTCTTATTCTTTGTGTCCATCTATTACTAGGGAAGTATGAGACACAAAGCCAGAGTTGGTCACTTACATCTGAGCATAACTAATTTCTGCATTTTAGTCTACTACCAAACAGGGCTTTGAGGAATGAAATGTAGGATAGGTGAATGTTGATGAAGACAGGAGTAGGAGGGGTGAGGGCAAGAGTGGCGGAGTGCAGGAGAATTGACCCAGGCTGTTGGGAGTGGTTTAGGAATTCTGCTAATACACTTTGTCCTTCTTTCTGAGTAGGGATCCCTAGGCAGTCAGTGAATGCTGTGAGGCCACAAGGAATTTGAAAAAACTGTTAGGTTCAAAAGAGGCAATACACACAAAGGGACAGAAAGCAACAGTAGAGACAGACTTCAAAAATACTGTGGAACACAAACATAAAGATTCGTGCCTTTCTCTTGAGTTCCGCACACTTGCATTCAATGACATCCTGAACACCTAAATCAAGTTGTTCCACCAAGAACCTCAAGAAGAGAACACGGGATTGGGGATTTAGCTCAAGTGGTAGAGTGCTTGCCTAACAAGTGCAAGGCCCTGAGTTCAATCCCCAGCACCATCCCCAACAACAACAACAAAAAAAAGTAAAAAGAAAACATGAGTGAACTAAAAGGTATGACCAGTATTCATGAATATATTCTTCTCGTATTCTCTCTCCTGGTTAACATGACTACCTTTTAGTTACTTTGTCATACAAGTTGGAAATAAAAGTCCTAGAGGCTTTTCTTTTCCTCATCACTCTAATGCCATCAGCAAGAACATAGATTCTAGGTTTTATTGTTCTAACAATTCAAATATTTCTTACCAAATCTCGCTGTATTTGCTTTAGTTCATGTTCACTTTGCTTACTGTCTGGATTACTATAGCAGGTTCCTAACCAATCTGCCTGTATCCAGCACATTCCATAGTAGTGCTGTCAGCTCTTTGATAAGCTATCAGATTAATCCAAGATTTAATTCTAACCATGTCACCACTGGCTTCCAACCACCTACAGAACAAACCTCAGACTCTATTACATGGTGTATAAGGCAAAAATGGTCTCTCTTCTCCTGTCTTTCATCACTTTCCTACACGTTCCCTTTACTCTGATCTATATTAATTTACTTTTCCTTCCTGAACTCATAGTGTTGGATTCACATCCACGTGCCTTGCAACATGTGAATCTTTCCATCCATCACCCATTTTGAGCTAACTATTATCTCACCATTTGGAACTCAGCTCAAAGATCACCTCTTCAAGGAAGCCTACACCTCTTTCCCTCTATGCACTCACCTGATAGGTAAGTTATACTTTCACTGTGTGGTTATAACATCTTATGCTGAGATCTGTTGCAGTTTGTCTAGTACCAAAATTGTTATTCCACATAATTATATATTGTATTTCTCTGGTAACTAATAGATGTTGAACTCATTGGAGAAGGGTTATATCCTATTCATCTCTGTATCCCCTACCTATTGGAGTGTCTGGCATAGAGTAAGTGCTTGATAAATATTTGTTTGAGGAATGAATGAATAAATAAATGAAGGAACTCAAACATTCTATTTAAAATGAATCACTAAATTCCCATAATCTAACTACCAATTTTTAAAAACATCTTTCAAGTAAAAGTTAAGGACTTTTGTGGTAGATATACCAACTCAAGAAAATCTATTTGTCCAATTGTCTCACATCTTTATAGCCTGAATAAATTGTAGAATCTAAGATGCTAGCCTAGTGTTTTCTAATCTTAAAAATTTAGAGCCTCAATCTAGCTACTTTATACTTGCCTTTCATAAGTTGAGTTTACCGTCTATTTTGAATACTTTATTTACTCGAGGATCAATTCCCTTTATAAAGAATTACCTCATTAGAATGTTCACATTGCTTACACTAGCATTATTGCACTTGTCAACCAGTTGTAGCTATTAACGGATTAATTGGAAATATACGGGCCTTGTTTGAGGAAGGGGAAAACTTCCATAAACTTCCAAACCTGTTAGGCTATCTTCATTTTTTTTTTTAAATTGAAAAGACTTCATGTACTTTATTGACCAAACCTTGCATTGTTTTTTTAAATTTTGAAATGTTTTGGGGCTTTTAGTCAAATAGCTCACTAGTCTGTGCCAGTGTTTTTGGTCACATTTTGCACAATAAAAGCAAATACTGTGAGCAGTTAATTCACAAACAGAAAAAAAAAAATTCTGGCCTAGATGATCTTCTTTTAACTAGGGCTCAGTAGGTATGGGTATTTCAAGCTGATCATAGGATCATAGTTACTAAACAACTTCAGTTTATTTCAGAAAATAAACTGAAATAGCAAAGGGATTCCTGTCATGGCTGATATGGAACAGGGAGGGTCCTAAGGGAAGTGTCTAAAAGTAGGTCTCTAATTGGTCCTCACTGATGGTAGGCATTCCTAAGCAGCTAGGCTAATAAAAGTTTGCTGCAAATTCATTTTGTCAAGTGACTTATTGGCCCTAATTCAAATCCCTAACATATATCTGAATGAATTTAGATATGAGCAGCAAACTCACAACAGCTAAACATTGGAAATGGCCTATATGTCCATCAAGAGATGGATGGATAAAAAAAATGTGCTATTTATACACAACAGAGTACTACTCAGCCATAAAGAAAGATAAATTTGAGTCATTTGTAGGAAAATGGATGCACCTTAAGATTATAATGTTAAGTGAAATAAATCAAACACAAAAGATTAAATAAAAGTTTCTCTTATATGAGAAATCCAAAGTATAAATAATTTAAGGAGTAAAATACAAGACACATAAGGGGAAACAGGGAGTTGGATCTTTTGTGAGTGGGAAGGGGATCTATAGATGAGGGGGAGGGAAAGGGGAAATACAAAGAATTAAGATACGTTATATACATGTACCAATTCCCCGCCATGAATGTAATCAATATGTACTGTAAACATGTACTAATAAAATTAAAATATGAGTTATATCAATAGTAATAATAAATCAAGTTCATTCTATATATTTCAAAACACATATTTATAAAAAACAAGTAATTCTTATAGTCTTTCGTTAGATATAAAAAATGATAGGTAGGTAGATAGATAAATATAGATATGGTTGTGGATATTCATAGAATTTCTCTGCAGATTATAGATATGCATGATGATAGAGGGCAGACACCAAATTCAAATTCAACATGACTTGGTGGGCTGTAATGAGCAATCAGTGGAGCCACAGAGGATCATGAAAAGAATATGCCACTCGGTACTCGGCATTCCACCAATAGGCTTCAGATTTTAGGTGCTTAAAACTCATGACGTTTTGGTTTATTTGTTTTGTATCTTGTTTCCTATCTGTTGTGGCTTGTATCTAGGTATTCCCCCAACTCCTCATGCACTCATAGGTGGGGCTCTTCGGTGGTTGGATCTAGGGTGTGTGATGCTGAGATCAAGGATGCAATGCTCAGATTAAGGGTGTAAGTGGTCCTCTCCCTAAGGGTGGGGGGCCTAGGTAAGATACAAGGGACATAAGGTTGCTTGTTACTTAGCCTGGTGCGTTCTGCCTTCCACCCACCACGAACTGTTTCTCCTCTGTGATGGCCCTCTGCCATGCCACCCTGCCTTGGAGCCAGCCAACTATGAGCTGAAACCCCTACAAACTGAGATATACAATAAACCTTTCCTCCTTTAACTTTGGGTGTTGGGTATTTTGTCTCAACAATGAGAAAAGTAAGTAATACAGAATTTGATCTAGAGAAGTGGAGTCATTGCTGTGACTGTACCTGACCATGTGGTTCAGGAGCCTTTGGAATTGGCTTGTGGGAAGAATTTGGAAGGGTTTGGAGATACCTGCTGAAAAAGTGGCCCTGGAATACCTTCGGTGTGCTCAATGGGAAATTCTTGTCAGAAGTCAGAAGACCAGAATGCTGACAGAAATGCTGCTGGTAAAGCCCAGGCTTGGGAGGTTTTTGCTGGGAAGGACTGCATTTGCTGTTGGACTCCAGATGATGTGTGTTATGGCATGGCAGAAAGTTTGTCTGCGTCTTGCTCCTGTCCAGAGACTTTGCCTGAGACTGAAATTAAGGGCAATGGATGAATTAATATCGCAGAAGAAATGTCAAGCAGTCTAATGTTGAGGTCATAGCATGGCTACTGTTGGGGGATATTAGTCACGGTTTTGTTGAGAATTGACAGCAAAAAGCCCAGCAGAATGAGTTAAAACATTGTGAGTTTGGCCAGAAAGGAAGCCCCAGTAAAGACAAGGACTGCAAAGATAGAGCAGAGGAGAACATGGTTGCTGAGAAGGAAGAGGACAATAGAAATGATGGCCCAAGGACATCACAAGAACCAGCAGGAATCAAAACTGCAAAAGTGAAAGACCTTGCTTTGAGAAGAGAGCCCCAGAGCACTATGTTCCAGAATCCCAGTGGCCTAGAGAAGTTGTTCCTCAGGATTTAGTACATAGGCACTCGACCCCACATCCAAGAGAGAAGGAAACCTGGCAACTGCTCTAGCTGGCAGCAGACCTTGGCATCGTCCACATGGTGCTGATTTTAAGTGTATGAAGAATGCAAGAGTTGTGGGATCAGGAAGGCCTCTACCCAGATTTCAGAAGAAGATCTGGGAGGCCAGGCAGTGTGCCCCTGAGAGGGCAGTGTGTGAAGCTGTGAGGGTGAAGCCGAAGGTGCAGCAGAGACCCCAGAAGTTTGGAGAAATCAGGAATATGGATTGTCTGAGGAAAGCTGCAAGCAGGAAGTAGAGCCTTCCCTAGACAGAAGTCACAGGAGCTACAACTATTGGCAATGTCATAGGGGCAGAGGCACCCAAGCCCTTTGGAGTTCACATCTTGCCACAGATTGCCTTGTATGCGGTACATGGAACTATAGGACTTAATGTTTGTCCTGCTGGGTTTTGGACTTGCTTTTGTTCCATTGCTTTCTATCCCCCTAGTTGTACCTTTTGGAATGGAAATATCTATCTTGTGCCATTGTATGTTGGAAATGTTTAACTTTCTTTTTATTTGTACAGAGGCTCAAAGCTAAGAGTTTGTCTTAAATCTCAGGGACTTTGGGACTTTGGACTTGGACCTTTCAGCAGTGATGAAATTGTTAGGACTTTGGCAACACCTTAAATTGATTGGACCAAATGCTTTTTACATAAAGAAATGTGTATGAGCCTTTAGGGGGCCAGAGGCAGAATGTTGTGGCTTGTATCTAAATGTCCCCTGAAAGGATCATGTAGCTATAAGTGGGGCTGTTTGGAGGTGGCTGGATCTAGGATGTATGATGCTGGGATTAAAGATGCAATACTAGGCTTAAGGATGTGAATCCTACCCACTCTAAGGGCAAGGAGCCTGGATAAAATGTAAGGGGCAGAAAGTTGCTCGGTGCTTAGCTTGGTGCTTTCTGCCTTCTGCCTACCATGAACTGTTTCTTCTCAGCGATGTCCCTCTGCCATGCCACCCTGCATTGGAGCAAGCCGATTATGAACTGAAACCTCTACAAACTGTGAGCTAAAATAAACCTTTCCTCTTTTAACTTTGGATGTTGGGTATCTTACCTCAGCAATGAGAAAATTAACTAAGACACTATCTGTCTTCTTTTAGAGAAGCAAGAGGAGTTCCCATATAAGAGGATTTTAGCTAGGAAAACAATTTAACTGAGAATGGATAGTTATTCTAGAATGAAGATGAGGAGTTGGTGATTACAGGTGTGAGAGTAAATTGCAAAGTTAAAAACTTTCTATGGAGAAAAATTCCAGTTTTCTACAATGGTTTATCATTTTAAAATTTTTATTCTTTTAAGTTTATTTTTATTAGTACACATTTGTGATACATAATTAATACATTCACTGTGGGGAGTTGGTACATGTGCATATCACACCTTAGGACCTTCATTTCTTCAATGTGTCATCTCTAATTCCAAGCACAGAGCCCCTTACTTTCAGGTGTATTCTAGATCTCCAGTTACTTAGCCCTTTGGAATTTATATGTTCAGTGTCTTCTTTGGTTTGTTTTTGTTTTGTTTTGTTTTGTTTGTTTTTTTTGGTGCCAGGGATCGAACTCAGGGCCTGTGCTTGCAAAGCAAGAACTCTAACCACTGAGCTAAATCCCCAGCCCCTGTTCAGTGTCTTCTTAATGGTGACAATGCTGCACAAATGTTCACATCTAATTTCACAAGAGAAAAGACTTAGCTTGTGTATGTATAGACAAAGCTCAGTGGAGAGCTTTGTTATTGGAGAGTTCTGTGTCCCATGCAAAGCAGTAAGTCCTTGATGGCACTTAGATGAAGATTAAAAACTTTATGAACAGAAAATAAGACCAATTTAAGAAATAATTATGTCAAAATCATAAACTGAGTTACTATGGAGATATACAGAATGATGTAAAGTTGAAGGTATTTACTATTTTTCCCCTAAGCACAAACTTGACAAAATCTATACTGGATCCCTGTATTTAATACTAAGCTGGATACAATTTAATACTGACTAGGAAAAATTTGTATGGAAAAATAAGCCTACATAAACAGAACTTATATTGCTACTTGGAGTCCCTCTATGTCTAAATTATTACACATGCTATGTGCTAATTCAGATTTTAAAGTGAATTCCGGATTTGATCATTAATGTAATGTTTTTTCTCTTTCCTTTTTCCACAAGGCATCGCTCCTGGATGATTCAGGACAAAGAATAAGAGAAAAATATAACCCAGATCAACATAAAAGCCTGAGTCTGATCAGGGGGATCCCAGCATATGAATAAAACAGCTGTGTTCTTTTCAGAATTAAAGCTACCCTGCACCATACCTGCTAGCTCTATGTGTACGAAATCTTCGGTACTGAAACTGAAATCTTTCATTTTTAAACAAGATGTAACTCAATAGTAATGTCATTTCCTCTAAGAGTTTTAATTATTTAGACTTATATTGCCTCTTTCTCCCTTTTCTCTTGAAAAGCCATATTTGAATCAGTGATTTATATCATATACTTTTATTTAGATTACAAAAAAGAAGATTATGCTTCTTCTACACCATTAAAAGGACCTATACAGGAGTAGTCCTTTCCCAGTACAAGAAGAAACTTTGAGTGTTACAAGGCTAATAGAGAGGAGGATCCTGGAGTTTTCAAGGTGAACCATCCGGGACACATGGCTTTTTCTTTCCTCCTTCAAATTGTCTCACAAAAGCCTGTATTCTTTTATAAACAACTCCTGTGCCCAAATAGCAAGAATAACAAAAGTAAACCCTGAGATGGGGATTTAGCTCAGTTCTTAGAGTGTTTGCCTCGCAAGCATGAGGCCCTGAGTTCGATTCCCGGTACCAAAAAAAAAGAGGAAACCCAGTATTTGATCCACCTGCTCCAATGTATGGTTATTCCATTATGTTAAGAAAATTAAAATGAGGGGTTGGGGACTTAGCTCAAGTGGTAGAGTGCTTGCCTAGCGAGTGCAAGGCCCTGAGTTCAATCTCCAGCACCAAAAAAAATAAAAATAAAAAATAAAAAAATAAAAAAATAAAAAAATAAAAAAAGAGGACTTAAGCTGGATCTTTTCTATAGTGTGTCTGAGCTGCAAAGGTGCAGAGACTGGCCTGCCACATAACTTAATACTAAGAACAGTCCATTCCCACCCAGTTTCTTCAGAAGCTCAGCATCATGTCAGGACAGAAGGATGCAATGGAGCATGTCATAGCGGGAATCACTTCAGAATTTCCTCCTTATAAAATTTAAATTTAGTTTCCAATTTCTGAGAGTGACTGTTCCACATGGGCCAAGTTGTTCAGATAAAATACAACCTGATCTACCATCACTCTTCCAGCTCCAAGGAAAGGAGAAATAGAGCTTGGTTGAGGTTGATTTTCATCATTAAATATCTTTGCATACAAGGTAACATATATTCATTTCCCTTTTCACGTGGTAGACAAGAGGAGCGGTGTTTATGCAGGGATGAGGTTTTCCTCTCAATAGAAAGTTCAAAAAGCAATGCAGCTGTTCTTTTCTTCCTTCTTTCAGCACCTCTCTACTTTTCCTTTCCACTTTCTTACTTTTTCAACTCTACAAAAGGGAAGATTATTCATTTAAATTATAATTTGCAGCACAAAACACTCATTTTCACCTATAACCCAATAGCCCAGAGGTTAGATTTAGAGCCATTGTATACTGCTGGCTTCCCACTTAGACTTTTAACTCAATGTCCTTAAATGCTAGTCATTTCAGATGAAGCCAGAGTCGGGAGTTGCAGCTGTTGCGTCGAATGTGACACCTTAGGAGAATGTCTGGCCTCTAATGAAGTTCATTATAAAGGCAACAGTACAGAGTCAACACTCATCTCAAATATCACCACCTTAGGGAAGCCTTCCCTGCACCCTGCACTCTGCCTCCAGGCCCCGGGCACTTGTAACTTCTCCACCTTCTACTTAACTTACATTTCATGGTTTTTATCTTTATCACAGGATTCATCATACAGTATTATGCTATATTGATTTCTCTGCTTCTTCTATTAGGTTATGAGATCTTTAAACATGTGAACTCTATCTTTTATCTCTGTACCTCAATGCATAGCACAGAGCCTGGCACACAGCAGATTTCCAACAAGTGCCGAATGATTCACAGATTCATATTAACATTTGCCTGCATCTGAAGGTCACTTGGAAAAGAAGTGTGAATTTCTTCTCTGTTTCTAATATTTCTATAAAGATTCAACCACCAGAGAGAGAGAGCAAGAGAGAGAGAGAGAGAGAGAGAGAAATATCATGTCATTATGTAATGCCCTGGAACCTTTAATTTTATTCTTATTTATAACTCTTAATTAATTATATATTGTGATTTGTTGTCATTTCACATTTTCATTATTACATTTTTATGAAGAGAATCTCACTTAATATATACCAAGTATAATAGGTAATTATACTTTTTCAAGTAAAAAACTCACTGAATCTTGCCCATGGATGTCACATCTTGATGGGATCGGGGCTAGAAGAAGAGGTTTAAAAAGTGGGTTACCTAATAAATGTCTTTCTTCTAAATTGGACCTTTCCCCTTATCCTCTTAATCTTATTCCTTTCTCTGTCACATTCTTAAGTCCACAAATTATGTGTTCTTTCTCCCTCTTCACTAACCAGTATTCAGTGAACTACAGATTCAGTCCTCCCCTACCCTAAAAGAAACTTCTTTGGCTCTTCTCTTCCCTCAGGCTACCCACTCCCATTGTGTATCTTTCTTTGCCAGCTCTTCTAACTTGTGGACAGAATAAGTCAAACCTATAACCTCCACTGTCTCACTGCCCACTCATTTCACAATCATCGTATCTGACCTGTCCTTTCCAGTCAGTCTTTGTTACCTGACTCCTACGCTTCTTTCTTCACTGAAACCTCTCTCTCAAGGGTGACTTCCTCATCAATAAATCCCATGGCAGGAGATTTTAGAGGTTAAGAACATAAGCTTTAGATTTGAATAGATTTGGTTTAAGTCCCAGTTGTGCCTTTTAACTAGCTATGAGGACTTGATCAAGTTTCTTCAACTCTATACTCAGTTTTCTCATCTTTAAAATGGGGAATATCACAGTCTACCTCACAAAGGGTTCCAAGGATTGAATGAGAAGTTCCTGAAAAGTGTATAGAACAGTACTAGTAACATAGAAGAGGATCACTAAGTGGTGGCAATTTAGCCTACTATAAGTCCTTATTCTTTTCAAGTTGTATAGCATTTGACATTAGGGACTAAACACTACCTCTGGCACCCCGATCTTCCATGGCACTGACCATGCTGGAAACCTTTTGGTTTCTGCTGACTATTCTAATTGCTTTGTTTCTATCCACAGAGCATGTGGCTCTCCATCTTCCCACCCCAACAGTGTTTGTGATCATGCTCTAAGATTCATTTTCTGATCTATGCTTCTTTCTTTTTCAGTGACTTTGGAAATATGAATCTGGAATTCAGGAGTGAAGAAACTGCAACTCTACAGTTCTGCTCATCACCTTTCATTCTATACCAGCTATCCTCAGGACTTGATTCTTCCACTGTTACCGCAGATTTGGCTCCGCTCTGGCTAAGCTGTGTTATTTCCAACACTCTAAGCATGCTATATATCCTTACCAACCTTCACAGTTTTGGTCATATTGGTCCTTTCTTCCTGTTGAAACCAATCCATTCCTTGAAGACCTTGGTAAATATTATCTTTTTGTGAAATGTTTCCTATGAATGAAGGCTCTAGAATAATTCTAGTTCTATCCGTTTCTAGCTGCATGACCATGGCAAACTTACTAAATCTCTCAGCTTTAGTTTTCAGAAAAAAACAGTTGATATGAAGATTAAAGGAGAAAATTCTTATAAAAGCATTTTCCATAGTATCTAACATATAATAAACCTCAATCAATGATATTAATTATTGTTGTTATCATTGATAGTACTGCTACTATGCTCAATATGGATATTATCATGTCTTCTTTACTTGGGACTCTAGGAAAATTAAGATTTTCCTATTTTATTGAACTTTCCTAACCAGGTTTTGTTAGTATTATTTAATTACATGGTTTGACATCTGTCATTAATATCTTTGAATTATTAGAATATTAGGACAAGAACAGTTTCTTCTTAATCTTACTATGTAGGGGCTCAATACATTTTTGTTGAATTTAAGTACATCGAATCCTATTTCTTCATCGTTCTTTTGGAATTTTTCATCATTCCCCTCTTTTGTTCAGTTCCAAAGGAAGAAGTTGTGACTAGTCTAAAATTGTAGGATCATTAGTTGTACAATTTTCTTTCCACCTTTAATTAAATTCTGGGGTTTCCTTTGCTTAATGTTTCACAACAAACAGTTTACTTAGGAATTGTGTTGACTGGACGTAAGGGAGTTCGGAACTCTTAGCCTTAGAGTTAATGGGAGAAACAGTAGGCCTGATTATCAGGAAGAAAATCTTACTTTTCATTTTTGTACTCCTTTCAAATTGTCTTACTTATGCTTCTCTTTTTGAACACTGAAAGTCAATATTATTCATTGATTTCTTTTGGTGTACACACCCTTAGACATTGGAAGGCACATAAGAGAATAAGACATGTTTTCAATTCTAAGGAGAGCTCAGGTAAGGGCCATAGTCTTTCTTCTCAGCTGTCAGAGAGACCAATAAAAGATGAAGGAAAGGAAAGCAAATCAAAAAGTAAAAACTACCCCATTTGTTGCATGTTGCATTATTAAAGTGAAATCTAGGAAAGATCACAAATCAAGGTATTTGTCATGTGCCCACATAATTGCCCTGTCATTCTTCTATGTGACCCCCTTTTGTGGACCTCCTCGGGTGTTAGGTATCACATTTGTTCTCCCTAGACTCAAATATAAAACCAACTATCTTTCTTGCTCACATTCAGGGATAAATTTGTTGATGTCAGCTTAGGGAGTTTCACTGGGTGTATTGTGTGTGTGTGTGTGTGTGTGTGTGTGTGTGTGTGTGTGTGTGTGTGTATTCAT
Source organism: Hystrix cristata (assembly GCA_004026905.1). NCBI lineage: Eukaryota > Metazoa > Chordata > Mammalia > Rodentia > Hystricidae > Hystrix > Hystrix cristata. Next base: position 190,300 of record PVJO010000465.1, on the reverse strand, counting down.
GTATATATACATTATATATACAGTCACTCCTGACTTATGAATGAGTTCCATTCTGGGAGAATGGAAATACTGTAAATAAAGTATTTTTACTTTTACAGTTAGCTTAAAATAGTGGTACAGTACAGTATAGTATTTTCACTTTTCTTTCCATGGTTATTGCCTTGTGCTTCCTAGCAGTCTGGTCCACATCACCACTGCTTTTCCTCTTGCTTCCGGACATCCAGGGCTCTGGTTGAGCACTGTACTACTGTACAGTATTGTATAGTACAGTTAGAACACAGTAAGACAACCTTGATAATGTCTGGCAGACACGTGAGCTACTCCCGTGATTTGATCGCCTCTATGAATGTGCATAATGTGAGGTCCATTTGTGTCTGTGAACATTTACAACTGAAATGTTCATAAATCTAGATGTATAAATATATCAGGACTCAAAATGAACATTTAGGTTATATTCAGCAGAATTAAAACTGAGCTAGCGTCTTACTTAAATTTTGAAATTATTTCCTAAAAGTGAGATGTCTGTTTGGAGCCAAAGAGAAGAATGATTGCTTCCAAGGATTTTTAAAGTCCCTGTCTACCTCCAACAAAAAAGGACAATTTTGACTTTCCCCTTAAGGCTGTTAACAAGTTTCATTCAAAACTTGTAGAATAGGAATATTAAAAATCTTAGGTCTCTCAAGCAGGCCAAATTCTTAGTCCTCATGTCAATGTCAAACTCTGTCAGCTGTCAAAAGGCAAAATATCTTATTTTCAGAAACATATGAAAGCCTAGAGGAGTGATTCACCCAACTGCATTGAAGATCCGGCCCTATATTCAGTGAAGAATGAAAAAGCATCTAGTAGGTGTTTAATCTCAGGGATGAAGACCATGCCTGACTATCTTGAAGGCCAGGGGCCAGTACATTCTTTAGTTCTGTGAGGTTGTCAGTGGAATTAAGCCATAGTGAGTTCAGATAGGCTTAAAGTGTGGACAGAAAAGGAAAAGAAAGGAAGACTATGAAGAAAGGACCTGGGAAAGTAAAAAAAAAAAAAAAAACCCACAAAGGAAAGATTTTAAAAAGTTACAAAGAGTGGAAGATCATGACACAGGAAGAGGAAAGACTCTCTTAGGGACCTAAACTTTAGGTTCTCGCCCCTCTTTAATGAATATCCATACTGACTTCAAAAGTTCTGGATTCCTTAAATATTAACACCAGGATCCACAGGTAGATGAGCTGTGGTTTCCTGCTGAAGGAAGGAAAAAGGACAGGAGTTTTGCATGCTTGAATTCCCTTATCTGCCTATTATAATGTCAAGGTCCTGCAAGTTCCAAATCTTCCCTTGAGAGCAAATCACGCTTTCTCATTTTCAGAAGCATTTTCAGAAGCATATTGCCCTGAATAGTGCTGAGCTGCCTTGCCTCTTATAAGGAAGCTACATCTCCAGTCAAAAAGTGACTGGACCACTATACTGCCGCTAGCAGAAGCATGCCTAGGTTTGTTTGTTTATCATTCTTGAAACTGGATTCCAGATGGTAGAGGAAAGAGAGGATGTATTTTCAGGAAATTGGAGAGTCTATCACGGCAGCATGCCCTCAACATTCCTCTCCATTTGTTGTGAACAAGGACCGGACAGAATGATGGATGGTTGGGGTATTTATAACTATTGAATATGCCTAATCTGAATTTGCAGCAATTAGGGCTATTCAGCTTTAACCCTTCTGCTGGGCTATTCACTTTAACCAGATGTACCAGATGGGATGGCTAAATCTATTTTCATTTCTCTGGCATCTCCTATTTGCCTGAACACTTTCCCTCAGAGACAAATGTGTTCTGTTTTTTGTTGTTGTTGTTGTTTGTTTGTTTTGTTTTTTTAAGAGCTGTGGACACATTTCAAGGAATAGTTATGACATATACCATTCCCCCATCACATATTTTGTACAAAGAAGGCTATGAAAGTTCTCTGGCTGCTTTTCCAGAGATGGACATTTCCATTAAAGAATTCTTGCCCCACAATTGGATCAGATCCCTGCACAAAATCCTCCTTTTAAATCTCCATTCTTAAATTTCAGATGATATAGGTGAAAGAGCCTCACGTGACTGCATAACCACAGAATCTCAGGGAGGGAACAGGAAAGCATTTAGCTATCTTCATCACTTAAAAATGAGAAAATTAAGACCCAGAGAGGAAACAAGATATTCGCAAAGGTGCACAGCAATTTACGGTAGAAGTAGGACCTCTGTCTTATACATGAATAAAATGCTTTGTACTTAATATCCGTACACTTTTCTACAGTGATTTATTATTCTTATAGTTCATCTTTCAATTTTTTTATGATTAATCCCCTTACTGGTTACTTTTTAGACAGTCTTTATATTTTCCCTAAAAACCAAATGAATAATTGGTTCTCAATTTCAGTTAAAATTTTAAGGGCAGTGGTTGAATTTTCTACAATTTTTTTTTTTTTACTCACTGGAAACTTTCAAAATTTGCACATAACTGATAAATATATGTAAGCGTAGGATAGTTTAACATAACAGACCAATGCATTTAGAGCCAGGGAGATTTGTTTGCATTTCAGCACTAATATTTACTATATATATGTGCTTGAATAAGTGATTTGCCATATCAGAGTCTTATTTCTGTATCCATGAAATGGACTCAATACATCTTGAGGTTGTCATGATAGAGGTAATGCATATAAAGTGCCCAACAGTGTACTCAATAAATGATGGACATTCATATTACTTAAACAAAGCAATAAGTGAGAAAACTTTAAAGCGAGAGGGGGTCTTCTCTTAACAGGAAGGCCCCAAAGAAGAGGTGAACTGAGAGACAGGGAGGAAATTTAATAGTTTTGGGAGGAAATTTAATAGCTTCTCAGTGCCCCCCTTTAGTTTGAATTTGTATTACGTTTTTATTTTACTGTTGGTTTAAAGCCAGTCCCTGTAATCCTGAAATTGTCAGAACCAAAAATGAATTTAGAGATCGCTTTGTTCAAATCTATTTGTTCAATAGACTCAGAAAGTAAGTTAAAAGGTAAACTGACTACAAATTGGTCATATACCCAGCTGAGGTGGGAACATATTTCCAGCCTTTAAAGGTCTGTTTCCAGTCCTTTTTCATTATAATTCAATGCTTACTTCCACAAGGTATAACTGATTTCATACATAGGCACAAAAACATACTCCAAAGCTGACCACATGATTTTGGTATAACATAGCATTTTGAGTTAACCATTCCTCTGAGCCACATCTTTATTAGGAATCATTGACTAGCTGATGACATAATTTTGTATAAATATGAGTATTTAATTTAAAGGATATATGCATGATATGTATATGTATGGTACATTTATGTATGTATAGGTATGTATGCACATATCAGGACGTCCTGCATATACTCTTAATGGAATATACAAAAAAGAGTTAAGAAATACTAAGTATATGTACCAATTCTCAAGATAAGTACGATCATTATATACTACAAACATGTACCAATATAAAATAGGCAGATGAGAAAAAAAGAAAAATGCTAACTATGTCAAAATGAAGAATGAAAGCACAAGTCAAAAGCACATTGCTGTGACAGGTGAGGTTTTATGGCATGGGTGAAGAGCTGCACTTCTGGTTATTCTCTTTCTTTAGTGAAAAGGACTATGCAGTGAAAACTGGGAAATGTGATCTTATAGCTACTGATTTTTTTCTATGAAGTCACTGACTTCTACTTTTTCATGACATTACAATTGTCATATTATTAAATAGTGCCATTTTAAAGGAAAAGCGAGGGAAAAAAAGAAGAGTCCTACAGGCTGAAGGAATCCTAAAACAAAGTTCAAGAAATATTTTTGTATATTGAGTAATTAAATCATTCAAGGACAAAGGAAACCTGGCAGCAAGGAGCCAATGGCTTCCACTTCAATGGTTAGTCTTGCTAGGGCCTGGGCCATTTTCCCAAATACAATATAGGGACTGTCTTAGTTATTTTTCTCTTGTTGCTGAGACAAAATACCTGACACCCAAAGTTAGAGGAGGAAAGGTTTATTTAGCTCACAGTTTGTAGAGGCTTCAGGACATATTTGGATGGATCCAAGGCAGGGTGTCATGGCAGACAGGCAGAAGGCAGCACAGTGAGCCAAGCAGCTTACCGTGGACCTAAGCAGCTTCTTTCTGCACCTTATATCTTATCCAGGCTGCCAGGATTAGGGGGGTGCCAAACCAATCGGTGAATTGGTTTAGTAATCACACGTCCTTAATCCCAGCATCACACACCTTAGATTCAGCTGCCTTTGAAAAAGCCCCGCCTATGACCACATGCGGCTTTGGGAGGACATTTAGTTACAAATCATAACAGGGACAAATTGTACCTAAAGGGAAAAGTATACATTGCTTAGATTTCCCAGTTGTCTGAATCTGACCATTCAGTGTCTTTACATAGTTTTGCAATTCTGTAAACTCTAGAATACTGAGAGAAATACAAAATAAAGTCTTGTACACAGAAATACAAATTATATCCAGTGGATATTCAGGTGCTCTCTCAACTTTGCAGGAAGCCAGTTTACCTCCATTTGCACACTTATTTCAATATTCCTGATCCATAAGTATGTTCTTTTTTTTTTCTTTAGTTTTTCTTTTTATTGATTGAAACACCCCATGAGTTTTCTCCTTAAAGAGATGGAGAGAAGGGGAGGGGGATGAAAAATGAGTTAAACAAAATTGTAAGCATTAGTTCATTTCTATAGCATTTGACACTCGTGGTTTTATAGTGTTTTAACAACAGCCATACCAATGATATAAGAAGGCCCTTTCCCTTCAGTATTTAAAAGTTAGGAAGGCTTTTGCTAAAAATTCAGAGGCTTCACATCAGCATTAATAAATTATGATTTTCCCCATGTTTGGTGGACTAATCTCTCTGTTGAGTTAGAGTAAGCAAGCTGAGTCTTCTTATTTTTGAAATGGGTGCAAGACCAATGTACTGTAGCATCAGAGCAGCTCCCCCAGGACAGCATGTAAGCCTATTTGCAAAGGAGCAAAATGCACAGTCAGCACCAAGAAAATGCTCCTCTCATCCCCTCCTCGCCCCATTCCTCCCATCTCCAGATACTCAAGCTACAGCAAAAATAAAGGAAACCTGCTGACAAAATCTTGCCTGAACAGACAGTATACTTTCACAGAGATTCTGTACTCAATGATTTCAGCAACTTAGGTGCCATTCCTGAACCTGCCATATGTAAAATGGCTGAGGACAGCTGACTTTGTGAAGTCAACCAGCTTCCTTAATTATTGAATGGGGTTCTGGGATGTGTGCCCAGAACACACCTTTGGGCCTATTCATACCCAAGCTACAAAATGAAGTACTAAAACTATTTTCATCAGGGTCCAGGGATAGATCTGATTTTAAATGAGGATCAGCACAATTTCACATCATTAAGAGAAAAATTTTCTAACTTTCCAAGGGTTTTAAATAACAAAATAAATTCATAATGGATGGAAAGGGAACTTCAGGTTGAAGGTGGATAAGGTGTAGTAGGAGTAAAGAGTAATGTGTAAGAGTTGCCAGGGTATAGAAAGGAAACATTTTCGTGTCTGTGGCTCAAATGTCAATTCCTACAGATTTCTATCTTTCTTTTCTAGGTGAAAGCAGCATTGCCTGATAAAGTACTGCTTTGAGATTCAGAAAATATATATTCTTACTTTCTCTAAGCCAGTGGTTGCTGTCTGACTTGTGGCCACTCACTTCTTTGCAATTTTATTTTTTACTTGTAAAATACAGTTATAAATTGAAAATGGATGTCTATTCTAAATTGGCAAAAATTCACAATCTTACTAAAAGGAGAATCTTCATCAAAAAATAATGTTTAAATATAAGCCGTGATGGTTGATATGACAATTAGTTGTTTTTTTTTTTCTAATGAAGCAATAAATGTCAGTCTGATGCTCCAGATTGCAGTAATATGATTTTCTAAGTGGTCAAATCAGCTCCTACTAAAGAAAGCCTTTTAAAACAGGATCAACTTGCTTTTCAATTCAGTTCCACTAAATACAATAATAAGCAAATATGAAGACAGTTTCTAAGGTGAATTAAAAAGTGATATCTCTATTATTATTACACTGCATTGTCTTGGCATTAACCCTGCAGAATCCTGTGCCAACCCCAGGCCTACTGAATCTGAATCTCTGGTGGGAGGGCAAGCAATACAGGCTACACGATTGTTCTCAGTACTTTTGATGCATGCTGAAGTTTGAGAACTGCCAGGCCAAAGAGACAGCACTGATTTTAAGGACAGGTAGCGAATAACACATCAATTTTATATATATATATATATATATATTGAGATATATATATATATATTATATATATATATATATATATATATATATATATATATATATATATATATATATATATATATTGAGACAGGCTCTCACTATGCAGTTCAGGCTGATCTTGGACTCACTATGTAGCCTAGGCTGGCCTTGAACTCGTGGCAATCCTTGTGCCTCAGCCTCCTGAGTGCTGAGATTACAGGTGCGTGCCATCATGCCCAGCTTTAGTGGATTTTAAATAACCAACCTGGGAAACTTTTCAATTATTTGTATGAATGTTTTGGAACCAAATAAAAAATTCCACCTCTTAAGCAAAATTGTCATTGCCTACATTTATAATGATAATATTATCCCCAAATTAAGGAGTCTGAAATTTCCATTGAGGAGGAAAGAGAAGCCTGAAAAGCACCATCAGATTTCCTTTCTTCTTTTTTTCCATTGCTCCATTGGATTAGAGAGGGACACGCCAACACAAAAGTTCCACCTGGGACTACTCTGAGCTCAAATAGATTTAATGAGCTTGAAATGAGTTGTTGACCTTTTTCCAACTCATTAATGCCTTGTGGCATCTCACCATTTTTCACTTCTCACCTTCTTTCTAATCATTCCTTCCTGTGGCATTTCAGTGACAAAAAGATGTGTGTCCACCTCCAAAATTCAGAACACTCTTTACAAAGGCTCATATGATAAAAGGTAAGGTGTTAAAAATTTTTACTGCATCCATTTTTTTCTTAGGTTCCTCCTATTCTGAAATGTGTACAGCTCTGAACACCTGTAAGTCTATTATCTCCATTACTACCTGCTTAACATACTGTCTTTGGGCCAGCTAAGAATATTCTAGCTAAAGTTCCTGACAGAATTTAAATAAAGCATTCCTAAAACAGTGAATTGTAAATTCAAATTAACAAGTCTTGGGAGAGATTCTGATGCACTGAACTGATTTTTCTCTTTTGAGTTATTATGCTGTGAAGAATAGTTGAATGGCTCTCTAAACATCTGTTGGTACTTCCTGGAAGTTGAGCTGATGTTTGAATCTACAAGAAAAATGATTTTGGCTTTTGCCTCTTTCAACATACCCTCAGTTTCTTCTCTGAACATAATCAGAGGCAGCTCCACAACATCAAACACAGATTAGGAAAAAAATGCTCCACATCAGAATGAGTTCAGCAGTTACAAAATGAAATGCAATTTTTAAGTTGCTGTGAAATTTAGTGACTCTGGAAATGTTTCAGTTGCCTATTGATGTCATATATACATTTTTAAAAGACTAGTTGTAGCCACATCTACAGATGGAATTCATTCCTCCTTCCTCTGTGTTCCTACAGAATACATTTGATACTTGTTTGATTTTGCCTTGTAAAATAGTTAATTTTACATTTCATATTTGTCATACTCATTGGATAATGAATTCATCAAAGGTATGTGTTATGGTGTGTATTTAGATGTCCCCCCCACAAAGCCTCATGCACTCATAGGTGAGATTTTTGGAGCTCGATGGATCGAGGGTAGTGATGGTGAACATTTTGGAGACAAGTGCCCAAACTGCAACTGAAAACCCACTTATGTATCGCAAAGTGCCAACACTGCAATTAAATTCGAATACTGGGGTTTTAGTTTAGAAAGGACAATGCATATATTAACATGTTTTGTCTTAAAAGAAAAACATATAACACACATGCCAGAGTTTCTCCACCACTGACCTAGGATGTGTGACCCTGGGATTAAGGGTGTGTGGTACTAAATTAGTTCACTGATTGGAATTAGCATAGTTCTGGGCGTGACTGAACGGATTTACGAAAAACAGAATATTTACCTGCATGTGGGTGCCACAACCCAAAAGGCTTGCAGCCTGGATGGGTTAAAAGGAAAAGGGAAGCTTGCTGCTGCTGCCTGCTGCTTGCTGCCTCCTACTTGCCCTGCCATGGACTGTTTCTCCTCTGCCGCACCCCTGTGCTATGTCTTGCCTTGGAGCCAGCCGATTATGGACTGTAACTTCTACAAACTGTGAGCTGAAATCAACCTTTCCTCCTTTAACTTGTGGATGTTGGGTATTTTGTTTCAGCAACAAGAAAAGTAACTAAGAAAGTGTGTATTATATTTAGTAATCTTTAAAATTTCCAGTTCGTAGCACAGAGCTTGGCCCAAAGAGAACAACCAATCAACATTTTGTTTTATGTATGTATGTATTTATGTGTTATGTAGAAATTATGAAACTTTGTCAGTATTTTTTGCTAAAAGGTGAAGATGAAAATGGTTTCTTAAGGCTTCATTCAGATGCTAGTCCTAAAGTTTCATAAAAGCATGGTAGAAATTAAAGCTAGTAAAACTCAAACAAGACATCCATGTCCAAATATAATACTAGCATAAATAAGTTACTACAACTTGGATGTGAAAGATCATGTTGTGGTGACATTGTTAAAAAGAAACATTTACTCTGTTGTATATAGTAAAGAAATCAATTTATAATTTCTCCTGTTGAGCAAATGCCTACATGCCAGGCATTTTGCCAGGACCTTTCGCACACATCAGGTACTTTATGTAATTGTTACAACCACCCTCCTGATGGGTATCATTGGTTCTACATTACAAATTAGTAAACTGAAGCTGAGAGATTATTCATTCAAGATCACATAGAAAATTAGTTGTAGAGCTAGTCTCTGGATATGAATTCATATGTTGTTGTGACTCCATAGCCTAACTTTCTTGTCTTCATAATACAGCTATGGCAGAATGAGCAGAATGATATGGCCATGGCTAGAATCGCCAAACATGCCCTCAGTATGTAGGTTTTAGTGCCACATCTAGGAGTGAATGATATTTGTTCAAATCACATTTAATAGCCTTTCTTTCAATACTTATATATATGTGATCTCATGCAAAAGAGCATCTGGGGAAGACCAAAAGATAAAAGGGATAGTGGTAAAGAACAACCTGAGGTGGATCTAGGTGACAAGTTAGCAGTGATGTTAATGAGAAAGATATAGCAGTATCAGTGGTCTGATTTCAGGCTTATATGCAAGCCTCAGATGAGTTCTAAGAGCATCTGATGGAGTTTTCTTGATGCATGCTTTTGGCCTGCCTCCTTTCAAGATGGCTTCCAAGAATACTGACTACAACTCTGTAGCACAGTTCCACTTAGTCATGGTGGCAGTTTTAATAATGGGAAAATTATTAGCACAGTGTCACCCCAGCCACATATTCCAACCTCATTTGGAGTCATTCTGCCTCTCCACTCTTTTCAAAACACACTAACCATATTTTAAGACCTTGACCAAGCCAAGTTCTTTTCTTCAGGGCCTTCAACATATTTGAAGTCCATTGTGAAGAGGCTCTTTCTCTACATTTTCCTTGTGTAACTGTGAGTCACTTTTTAAGTCTCAGTTTATATTATGGAAAAGACATTTCCTTAGCTACCTTCTGCCTTAATTTAGATGATTTCTTTGGTTATTATTTCTTATACCTTACATTTTCCCTTCATAATGATTTACTGTTAGTAGTTCTATGTTTATTTTTTGCTTGTTTAATATCTGTTCCCCCCACCCCGGATTCTAGGCTTCATGAAGGCAGGGAATTTATCTGTTTGTTCATTATCTGATGTGTTTTCAACAGATGACATTGTACCTAATTGGTTACAAGTGCTGCATAAAGGCTCACTGAATAAATGAATGCTTAACCATAAATTAGGGAAGAAACTTGAGAAAAAAAGATTTACATCTATGGTGTACAAAGTGTTCAATGAAATCTAGTCTCAGAGCTGGAAAAAACTACCCCTCTATTTTAGTTTATTAAATTGTATCTGTAAAACCAGGCCCACATTTAGAATTTTGAAAAACTGGAGACTACTCAAAGAAAGGACAGAGAATACTGAATGGGAAAGAAAATGAACATCTATCAAACTGTTACTATGTCATATACTACACTATGCGTATGGTGTTGTGTATGTGTATGTGTGCACTAATTTTGTTTAATAAAGGCAGTCTAGCATGGTGGCTAAAGAATCTAAAGCAAAATCGCCTAAGTTTGAATTCTTAATCCTCCATTAATGATTATGTGACCTTGTAGAAGCACTTACTATTTCAATGTTCTTATCTATAAAATGGGAGAATAATAATAGTAACAACTTTCCAGGTTTGTTACTTAAAATTTATGAGTTAATAATGTAAATCAGAATAATCCTTGACCAGAATACTAAATAAGGGCAACCTATCAAATTAATTCTCACAAAAATCTCGTGATATAGGAATCATTGCTCTCATTTTATAGGTCACAGTAGATAGTAAACATTTTAAACCAGGTCTATTAATTCCAAAGAAAAGGAGGCAAATTTCAAGATGGACTCACATGAGGATCAAAAAGAAAGATAACCAGAAGTTTTCAAACTTGAGAAAGGATTATCGGGGGTTGTGGTCATAGATGGCTGGGCAATAGGAACTGTATTAAAATTGAAGATGTCTTCCATGTAGAAAATTATTCACCTTGACAGTTGGAGTTATAAGGAAAGAGATCTTACCAAATACAGAAAGGGATTTTTCTAAAACTCAGCAATCTTCAATAAGGGAACAGTCTGCATTTTTAGAATGTGAATTTCCTGTCACTGAACACATTTAATGAAAATTTAAATGACTGAACACTTTATTGGAAGACAAACTGGAAGAGATGACTTCAAAGACTAGTAACTGTCTCTGATTATATGGTTGAAAAATAATAATAGAAATATAACACATACTCAGAAACAAAATTATGAAAGACAGAAACATTCCTGCTGAGAAATACACTCCTGTTGCTTTACCTGGTATCTGACAACTGCTAAGTATTTAACTGTGCACTTGTCCATAGGACATGATGCTTGGCTAAACTAGCATTTTGAAAATCCTGGGTGGTTTCTGATGCTTCCATCATCATCATCATCATCATCATCAGTACTTATTATAATTAAGTTTTAATTCAGATCATGAAAATGGACATTATTTATTCAGGTTTATTATAAATATTATTTTCTAAATATCAAATATTTATTATTTAAATATTTAAAATGTAGTCAAGCTCCTAAGTGAATATTTTTTTTAAAAGTTGATTGTCAGACTATTATCAAATTTAGTATAATCGTGTTATAATTTAAAAGGCAGAGGACTTGAAAGAGTCGAGCAGAAGCTTCCAATCTGGAGCATCTAGTTTACAAAATAACACCACAAGCACAAAATGTCATAATTAAAAAATAAGACTTAGAGGTCTGCTGACTAAAAATAAACACCTGTCTTCATAGGCACACACATATGTAGGTAGGTTGAAATGTTATTGGTATTCATCAACCACATGCCAAAGTATACAAACACATGTGATGTCTGATACGAATGGGTTTGGATTCGAATGACAGTGTGTGGCAGGTGCAGGAGGCAGAGTTAGCATTTTATTGTCCCTTCTGCCACACAGTGTTCAGTTGTTACCTATGCAGTCCACACTTGTAACACCATGCAATGGAGTCATAAAAATATCATTAAAGTTACATAATAATGTTAAAAGTTTATGATTTTGTGGGGTTCTATTACTAGCTGTCCAGGACTGTGTGAAGCCTGCAGGACACAGGTTGGACACACCTACTACATATATTCCTTTTCTGTTGACTGGCACATCTCTGCCTTGTGGAAAGCTTTAGACTTCATTTTCATCTATTCAACACCTACCATATTCTGTACTGAGCCCCTCAGAACTTTGATTTTAGAGGATCACAGGCAATAAGGCATATATTTTACCTGGGGCATAGACCTTGTTTGTTTGTTTGTTTGTTTATGTATTTTGTTTGTTTGTTTAGACAGGGTCTCCCTATGTAGTTCAGGCTGGGCTCAAACTCACTATGTAGGCCAGGCTGGCCTTGAACTTGCAGTGATCCTTCTGCCTCATACTCCCAAGTGCTTGGATTATGAGTGTGCACCAACACGCCCAGCCTTAGACCCTGTTTTAGAGGAGGGCTTCACTACTTACCAGAGACATGCCTGGTTATAAACCACTGTGCTTGCCATCATGCCTCAAAATCCACATTACTGAGTATTACTTTGCTTGAGGTGACGGCTCATTTATTAAACCAATAAATTCTTGTGTCTAGTAAGTTTCTAACTCTGCTGTGGGAAAAATCAAACAGTTCAATTAAATATGTAAGGAATCTCCAGAGACAAACTTGTCCATCATTAGTGCTCTATACAAGGCTCACTGAAAACAATCATAAACAATTTGATGTCCTCAGAGCAATTAGTAATGCGCTATTGATACTATATGTGTTCATTAAATGCCTATTGAAATTAGATATAATCATGATATGATTAGAAATACTTTCCTTTGTAGCCAAAAACCCGAGTGAGAAAAGAAGACAAACTGGAGACATATTTTTATGAGGATGTGGCAATGAAGGATATTGGACCCAACCAAATACATTTGTTTGGCTTTAGGACATCTGCTGGTCTTTCCAAAGTGGCTAACAGGACAGTCTTCAAGTCCATTATGTACTGATAACACTATCCTCACAAGCCAGGGTCATGGGTTCAACACCATGTTGGTTGGTCAGGCTCATTCTGTTTCATAGCCACAAATAATTTAGAATCAAAAGAAAACTCTTGTTTTTACCATTGTTTATTTAAAGATTACAACTTTATTTATTTTGGCTGTTTGAGACAGGGTATTGCTATGTAGTCCAGACTAGCCTTGAACTCACTATGTAATCCAATCCAGCTTCAAACTTGTGAAGATCCTCCTGCCTTAGCTTCCCAAGTGCTGGGATTACAGGTGTGTGCCACCAGGCCTGGTTTAAAAATGTTAACTTTAGAAAATAATCTAAAAGATGCTTTGCCATTGTCTTGCTGATTTTCAATAATCACCTTCAAACATTTACTCTTAATAAAATTAAATTATGAAATAGCTATCATTTTAATGTTATGCATTCAATCTTCTTGGTATTTGAAAAGATTTATGTCCTCTTTCAAAGGAAAAAATATTTCCCTCCTTCTTTCCTAAAATCATAGGAGATGAAAGCTCTGAGGTAAGATCATTGCATATATAAACACTATTATGCCACATACTAACTACAAGACTTTGGCCAAGTTACTTCACATCTCTAAGCCCTTGAATTTCTCATCTATAAAATGGGGAAAATAAGCAGCATTTTATGAGAATGGGGCAATAAGCAATCACAAGCACAAGTGCTAGACCTTGACGTACTAGATACATGTACTAGTCCATTTTCAGTTGCTACAACATAACACCTGAGGCTGGGTACATTATAAAGACAGAAATTTATTAGGTTCACAGTTTGAGATGTTGAAAGTTCAAGACTGGAAGGTCCATCAGCTTGACTTCAAGTGAGGATCCCCTTGGCTACACTACATCATGACATGTAACATCATGGTGGGAGTGCATGTAAGAGAGTTAGACAGGAAACCAGAGACTGGATATGGCCCAGCCTTTGTCTTTTATAATAATCTATCTCATGCAAATTTACTCTGGCTACACATTATCTTAGTTACTTTTCTTGTTGCTGAGACAAAATACCCGACACCCAAAGTGAAAGGAGGAAAGGTTTATTTGGATACAGTTCATAGAGGTTTCAGTCCATAGTTGGTTGGCTCCAAGGCAGGGTGGCATGGCAGAGGCACACAGCAGAGGAGAAACTGTTCACAGCAGGCAGAAGGCAGCAAGGCAAGCAGGGGACCTTAGTAGCTTTTTCTGCCTCTTTTATATTCTATCTAGGCTACCAGGATTGGGGCGGCACCAAACCAATCAGTGGACTGATTTAGCAATCACCCACCCTTAATTCTAGTGCCCTTGATCCTAGCGCCCTTGATCCTACTGCCCTTGATCCTAGCATTGAACCATGAATCAATCACACACTCTAGATCCCGACACCTCTGAAAAAGCCCCACCTATGACTGCCTGAAGCTTTGGGGGCACATCTAAACACAAGCCATAACACACAAGAAATACATTAATTTCTTCCAAACGCAGCACCCCCAGTGACCTAATCACTTTCCACTAGGCCCCTTTACTTTAAGGTTTCACCACACCCCAACATTGCTTTATTGGAAACCAAGCTTCCAAAACAAAAGCCTTTGGGGTAAATGCTAAAATCATTCCCAAACCATAGCCACATTGATTAATTGCTGCTATCATTGCTTGTATTATGATGCACTTCATATGGCAGTTAACAGGGAAGAAAACTACTGCATCATTTACTTGCTGTATAATCTGGACCAGATTGCATCACTTCTCTGAACTTTGGTTTCCTCATCTGTAACATCAGACTAATCATGTCTATCGCAATGTGTTTTGAAGACTAAATGATATAATGCATATAAATCATTTAACACATAGTTGGAGCTTTGTAACTATTGATTTAAGGACTACAATCAGAAAACAAAAATTCCTCCATTTTAGTGAGCCTTTTTCCAAATGGTCATGCTACTGAATTTAACAGTTGATGAATTTTGCATTTCTGCAATATTATAGATGTAAGTACAACAAATATTGTTCTCCATTCCTGAGTAACACAGAGACCAGGGGCCCATATTCTGGAGAGGTGATCTCATCTTTTCTCATTTTTTATGCAAATGACTAATATGTCTTTATTTTCTGTTTTGAATTCTCCTCCAAATTCTGTTTTTATTTCTCCTGAGTTTCAAACTCATATCCAATTATATCTTTTACCTATCCAGATAAATGTCTACTATGTATTTCAAAATAATATGGTCTAAAAAATAAACTTTCACTACATACCTTCCCCAAATAAGGCCTTACTTTGTTCTATTTTCCTTCTCATCCCCAGGTCATTTGAATTTATACCCAAAGCATGGCCTCAATATACTATTTCTCTCTATCTCAACTGTCATTATTCTAAGCTAAGCCTTCATCATCTGTCTCTTGGACAACTACAACAGCATCTTAAAAATATCCCTGCTTCTGCACTGACCTTTCCTATCATTACCCATATTGATTCTATGTGGACATGTGATAGGATTCAGAAGATGCTATCCCAAAATATGACTGTAGAAAATCAGGATATGTCACCCCAAATTATGCCCCTTTCAAATAGGAATTATTTTGACCTGGGTAGATTGAGAAACTGAAGACACAAGAGAATTTTTGAAAAGCCATCTTTTAGTAAAAGAAATTTACTCCATAAAGAAATATTCATTCATAAGTGTGTCTCCCTCTCTGTACTAGGAAAAGAAGAATAACCAGCTTAACAAAGGAAGAGGAGATTTAATTTAAAAGGTATTGATTTAAATCTGTACAATAAACTTTACCTTTTTTAAGGTACTTTCCCTGGCTATCTGTTATCAAGCATGCCTTTTCCCACACCTTTTTCCCCTTTGTTTCACTGAAAGATGGTATCAATCCTGAAGTCTAAAACAGCACTTTGAAATCTCCTCAAGATTAACATATTCATTTCTTTAGTCACTGCTCATGTATATGTGAGGTACACATGCTAAATCACTTTATTTTTTATTTTTTATTTAATTTGTTTTTCTTAAGTTAATCTGTGTTCTTAGAAGAGCCCATCCCAATTAAGAACTATAGAGGGTAAGGAAAATATTATTTTTATCCCCTACATCTTCATGGGAAGGGCATGAGGCAGCTCTGTGCAGGTGATTTAGGCTCTTGCATGGGTTAAAGATGAAGGCTCACTGCTGACTACACTGGTAGCAGCTGGGACAACAGGTCCCTTGTTGACGGTGAAGAGTCCATAGATGTCATCACAATGTATGGCTTCTAGTGTGATGGTTATTTTAAATTGAAGAAATTTAGAAGAGAGGCTGAAAGAGACTTTACCTTGATAGCTCCTTGTCTGCCTAAAGTCCAGATATGCCAATGAAGAAATAATTATCCCTAGTCCCTTCCCTGAGGTTTCATTAACTAAACTCATATGTAAAGAAAGAATGAAGTTCTCAAAACATCGAAACAGACTTGCCACACACCATCATCCTTTGTTCAGTTCTACAGAGAATCACCTACGATCCATCATCTGTTTTGAAGCCCAGAGGTCTGTGTCCCGGGCCATATTATGTTCTCTAAACCTACTGAGTTCTCCTAAAAAAATACTTTCCTTTCTCCTAACATTCACCCTTCTCTTCCTCCTGTATAGAAAAGGGGGTATAAGGTTCTGAATCATGTTAAGCTAGTGGGTAATCGCATTCCTGTGATTTTTTTCCTCCATGCAGTGATTTTTCCCCTTTTACAGAAGAATATATTTGTATGTCTTTTCTCTTATTGAATTGGTCTATTGTCAACACATTCAAGTAAACTTTCAGAGGGGAAAGGGAAGCACATCTTTTTTTTCCCTACAAAGGGTAATCAAGGCAGTGCAACTCTGTGTTCATTACAATGGATGCTCTAGTTGAAAGCCATTATGCATTTGATTCGAGGATATAAATGGGCAACTCTCTGATATTTCCTTACTGACAGAGAGAAGTTAGATTTTACAAAGATGTTACGTTTTTATTTGAATACTTTCAATGGTTCTGTAACATACGCGTTTCTATACCAATTTTTCACATGAGGAAATTGTGGATCAAGAGGTTGTGGTCAATATCACACAGTGAGCAATTGCTATAAAGGGCGACTTAAATGCTCCACGTTCACTCTAAACTCTACCGTTCTTTTTTTCTTTTTTTTTTTTTTTTGGTGCTGAGAATTGAACTCAGGGTCTTGTGCTTGTGGGGCAAGCACTCTAACCACTGAGCTAAATCCCCAGCCCCAACTCTACCATTCTTTTTACTGTGTTTCAGTACATTCCTAATCAAAGAGTTTAGTTCTGCAGAAAACTTCATTTCTCACTATATTTTTAGTGAGGTTTCTTTTACTCTTTAAAATCTATGCATTCTTTCAGAGTGTGTGTGTGTGTGTGTGTGTGTGATTATTTTTATTTCTAGAAGTGTGTGTATGTGATTTTTCGTATTACTAGAAGTGTGGGAGAAAACTGAAACATGCATTAAGAAAAGGAAGTCTCCAAGGTAATCAGGTTAAGGCCTTGGAAAGACTATCTGTTTAATGGTATATTTTGAATGGTATCTTTGAAAAAATGTTTTTATTAAAATTATTTCATAACAATGCCTTAAGTAGGTATTTATCCATGGAGAAGGAATTGAGATTTATTCTAATCCCTGTCAGATAATCCATTATAGTTTTGAGATAGCTCTGTATGCTGAACACATGCTGAAGAAAAACTTCCTTGTTCAGCAGCCCTGTATTTATTATTCATATACTGTATTTAAGATTGGTAAGTAAGCTTCAAAGAAGTTTTTCAGTGTCAAAGCCCAAAGCCTTGCCAGTGGATTTGTGAGGGTGGTCAAACTTTGTTAATTAGTCAGCCCGTCATCCTGTCACACGAATTATGTGGCATTGCAGGTAATAGCTCATTAGCAAGAAATATCTATTGTTAATTATGACAAGGTCAAAGATGCAATATCTTTCAGAAATTGAAAGGGAAATAAAATACGTAGAGAATGTGTTAGATTAGAAAAAGACTCAAAACCAAATACAGAAAACTAGGTCTGAAGAAAGGAAGCTGGATGGTCTCCTATAAGTTCTGTGATGCTGTAAGTCTATAGAAGTAAGTCTTCTGAGTTAGTTGTGTATCTGCTGACTGAGGCAGTCAATAGCCACAGAGGGCTCTGCCCGCTATGACTGTTTTCTTCCTTGCTTTCAGGAGAGTGCAGCCTCGGCTACACTAAAATTCAAAGTGTGCTAGAGCAATCTTTAGTTACAATTCTCTTATTGAGTCGGTCATTCAATGAGTGTAAAGAAATTTTCTTGACTGCCTGCCTAAGTTGGGAAAGGAAGAGAAAGAGGGGTTTAAAAAAAAAAGATAAGGTCAAAAAGATATACATTTGCGAGGAATAACAACTACCATTTAATAAGTGTTTGCTATGTTCCAGGAAATCCATCAAATATTTTTACAAAGATTACTTAGTTTGTTACTTACAATACACCTGGAAGGCATCTAATAGAGTTATCCTTGTTTTATGTATGAGAAAATTGAGAAACAGAGAGATGTTAGTCTACTTACTCAGGGTCACATAGTAAGTGGCAGTGACACTACAACTCCCGAGTCCACACTCTAGGTATAATTAAATAGAACAATAACTGTATTATTAATATCATTTAATGATACTTAACATAATAAGTTTTTAGGATCAAAAAGTTTGAATCTCAGAAAAAGTGTTGTTAACTGAAATAGGTGTAGGGCACACAGCTGTAATCCAAGTTCTCTGGGATGCTGTGGCGGGAGGATGGCAAGCTTAATGCTAGCCTGGGCACCTTAGCGAGAGTCTGTCTTAAAATAAAAAATGAAAAGCGTTGAGGATGTAGCTCAGGGCTGGAGCATCCCTCAGTTCAATCCTTAGTACCACAAAAAATGTTAACTCTATTTCATGAAACATAAAATTTTGTCCCCTACAAAAGACACTATTAAGCAAATGAAAATAAAAATGATATGCCAGGATAAAATATTTGTAACACCTACACCTGAAAAGGGACTATTCTTCAACATATAAAAAGAATTTTAATAAAGTAAAAAGACAAACCATCCAATTAAAATGGGTATAAGATGTAGATATTTCACAAAAGGAAAAACAGGAATGTCTAATACGTATATAAGATGCTCATTAGTCATCAAGGAAATGAAAACTAAAACCACAGTTAGCTACCACTTCACAATTATTGTTACTGTTAATCACAATATGTTAAGTAAATTAAAGAGCCCGGGGGCTTAGTAAATTACACTTCTGATTGTGTCTGGGCAGGTCAAGGAGGTGTAACCTTGAGTACTATATATGGTATAAGCCCCTTTTCTGGCACTGTTGCCCTGCTCTGTTTCCTGGCCATGGTGAATTCAGCATCTTTGCTCCATCACACCCTTCTACCATGACCTTCTTGAGAACCCAAATGTCCATAAGCTGTAGAGCTGATAAAATCTGTGTTGTATTAACACGATAATTGAAAAAGAAAAGCCGCTGATGCAAACAAAAACATGGTTAAATTCATGGACTTTTTGATTAGCAAAACAATCCCAAAGCCAAGAAATATATTCTAGAATGTTTCAGTGACATGATGTTCTAGAATATATAAAATTAATCTATAGTTTAAAAAAAAGAAAGAAAGAAAAAGTCAGTGGTTGCCTAGGGCAGGACCAGGTAAAGTGCTGGAGACTGACTACAAAGGGGCACCAAAGAAATCTTTCATTTTTAATTAGGGTGTTGATTGTATGAGTTATATTTGCCAAAATGTATCTATTTGTATACTTATGATGCAGATTTTATTATATACATAGCTAAATAAGGAAAATTTTTAATAATTTTATAAGGGGGAATGCTTTTAAAAGATATCATGTTTGAAATAAAATCTGGCTCAGTAAAATAAATCAGCAAAATAAGTCACTGTTCTTAGGATGATATCCAAGAATCAATCTTTTGTCCTAGAAACAAAATCCAATCCACCCACTGGGGAAGTATTTGCTATATAAAGATGGGTGTGAAATAATTTCAACCTCTTGGACCATAGCTTGACATTTCCTACTGGAAACTATTACCAAATGGGAGCCATCGGAAGTCAGAGAGCCTCCTTGTTGCCCTCTCATGTTCTCTATTAAAAATAACCATATGAATTTGATGGCTAGATGGCCATCAAAGAAAAATTATAAGGCAAAATACCTGAAGTAAAAAAGCACATCCCACAATAGACTGTTATCAATCCTGATTAGCTTAATCAGATCATCGAATCTCTCCAATCTAATTAGAACTCACTTTGAACCATCCTAGCTTTCAAAACGTGCTTTGGGTCTTGGCCTGAGCACAAGTGCTTTTTGCTGCCTGCCTAATCTGTTGGTGCTCACTGAAGCTGTGTGGCATCTGAACTTGGCATAAAGCTGGGCACTTTGGGCTCCGAAACCTCTTAATCACTCGCTAACTATAATTACTCTCTGCTAAGACCTTATCTATTCCTAACGCACAGGCTGTTCTCACTTCAGTTTAAATTTCTGGTATTCTTCCTGGACTGAGGACGGAGAAGGAACATATTCACCATACTTATGTTCCACGTTATCAAAAAAGGAAAAGCTGAAATTTAACAAAGATTGCAATGTATAGAATGATTATTCCCTTATTAGAGAATAAAATTCTTTTTAGGGGACTCTTTCTCATTACACCCAACTTGCCATTTCTTTTTTGTTTTGTTTTGTTTTGGCCTTTATTTAACTGTTATAAAATATGCATAATAAAATTTACCATTTTAACCACTTTAAGTGTATATATAATTTGGTGCAAACAGGTACATTTTTTGGGGAGTGCTGATCTTTTTGCTTAAAAACTCTAATTTCTGCATAAGTTATTTGCTGTTTACAATTCATTAATTTTAAAGAGGTAACCACTAGGTCTCTTTCCTGTTTTTAGTCTAAAACCTTTAAATATTTTGAACATACGAACCAAACCATTTTAAGAGGTGCTTGGAATAGTAATTTACTCATGCAGGGATTAGGGCACAAAGGGTGTGACATTCTCCCATGATTCAGGGGATAAGGTTCCAGAACAGATCCTAGAGAGGAGTTGAGTTTCTCCCTACTGAACTCTGCTTTTATTTCAGGAAGTGGCCACTGCATAATTTGTGGTGAATCATCGGGCTAGAATATCAGGCATGGCAGATTGGATTTTCTAAGACATACACAAATTAAGAAGAAACTGGTAGAGTCCAGAGTATATGCTCACTAACATTTACTTTTTAAATTGTTTTTCAATGTAAGAAATTATTTAAAACAAGCATAATTAGGTTACCCAAGCAGTTACCCATAGTGCAATTGGGAAAAATACAGATATGTGTGAAACTTTTAAATTTTGCTTTATTTTTCTGATTTCTATCAACAGGTTGTTCTAGTCATTAAAAAAAAAAAAGAAATGAAACTTTGGCCTTATCTATCCTAGATTAGTCATAGACCTAAAACAACTACATATCAAGAGTTAATAATGTGCCATTAACACTTCCTTGCTGTATCCTAGAAGTCAGAAATATTTAAATCAGAAACATTAATTCTCTAGCATTTGTGTTTTCTGCCTTCTAAAATAATTCATTTTAGCCCATTTACTTGCTCTTTCCTTCATTCTGGGTTTCCAAGCTTCCTGTTAAACTAGAGTCAAGTCTCTTCTTACCTGTTTCAAAAGTTCCCCCAAGACTGCTCTATTTTGGTAAATGAAGAATCTTTTTTGATATTTTAAAACTTGATTACTTAAAGCAGCCATATGAGAGTATTTATAGCAAAAATGATCTTGGCTTCAATTAAGTTAAATAGTAAGTTATCTATACGTGATACATTTTCAACTTATCTAATATTCATCTTATTTTAAGAAACATATAAGATAGAATAATACAAACATAAAATGATTAAACATATAACAATTTTCTCTTCCTGAACCAACCAACCAAAAAGAGTATCCTCTTTAAATTAGCCTAACTGTTCCCTTATAAAGTTTTTCCTGACTAATCCAACCTGTGAGGTTCTCTGAATTCCCTGAATTCCTACAGCAGTTACCCAACTCTTTCTCCTTTAAACCATCCTTACACTTCTGCCAAGGACAGTTGATTATGTTATCCCCCTGCTCGAAAGCTTGTAATAGTTGCGTTCCGGCTGTGGAATAAGTCCAAACTCTTTACTAGAATAATTAAATCCACTTGTAGTCCGGCCCCTATCATCTTGAATGGCCTCAAATCCTACCCTAGACTATAGGGACTATCCTCTAGTGACAATGCGCAACTAGGAGTCTTTAAATATGCCATACAATTTCATACCAACGTGTACTCTTTTAAGTGGAAGTCTTGTTTCCGTTTCATACTTGGTCAAGAGTCACTTCCCTTGTCAAAACTTCTCTGACACTCATAGTCTAAACTTACATATTATAACATTACCACAATTGAATAATATGGTACTCGTGTAGGAATAGACAAATATATTAATGAAACGCAATACAGCTTCAAAACAGAACCGTATATCTAATAATTTAGTATGTGGTAAAATGGGAATTTCAATTAAATAATGTAAAAACATTGACCATTTGTTTGAAAAATAAAGAACAAAAAAGAAAAAGAAGTATTGATAACATACACCATTAAAAATCCAAATTGACTTTTAAAAATGAACCATAACATACTATTACAAAAATACTAGTCAATATACTGTTTTTATGGTTTTCTGGTAGGGATGAAATTTTTTAAAATTCAAAGTAAACAAAATATTTCAATAACAAATAAAACTCTGAATGACAAGATACTCTAAAATTTTTTTTAAAAAGGGTAGAATAGGAATTATTATTTGAATTATTGCAATATACCAGAGAAGATACTAGTATCCAGAATACATGAAGAACTCCCGAAATTCAAATTCTCCAATAAAAACATAGACAAAAAATTAGGAAAGTCAGTCCACAGAGTAAGACTGCTTATATCCAATAAGTATAAGAAAAGTTGCCATTATCATTCAGAGAAATGCAAAATAACACCAATGAGACAACATTTTAAACCATCAGATTGGCAAAGAATGAATCAGTTTGAAGATATAGTAATCCAAAAGAGTGTGTCAAAACAAGGACAGTCATATACTGCTAGTGGGGGTGTCAATTAGAATGGCCACTTGGGAAGGGAATAAAACAGTAACAAAATGAAGTCAATATTCATATCTTATAAAAGCCAGCAATATTTCTCAGTATGTAAACTAGAAAAACATCGTGTATGTGTATAAGAATGTTCACTGTGTGTACAGCACTGTGCGTAATATTGATCAATTGCAAACATCCCTAAATGAATATCAATACTGCAACTAAATGAACAAACTTCAGACTACCCATATTATGGAGTTTCTTGCAGTAATTTATAAGAATGGGGGACAGATAGAGCTAGGTGTCATATGAAACAAAAGCAAACATGCAAATATGCTAGTACAGGGGAATGCTAATTTCATTCAAAAACAAAATTAGTGCTATATACTATTTAAAGATACTATGTATATGGATGGTTAGAAAATGTTCAGCTTTAAGGGAAAACCAACCTTACTCATAATATGATTATGTACTACTTAAAATTACAAATAAAAACAGAAGGAAAAAATAAGATTTGTTTCTTTGTATTTGAACTATTCACTATGAATTGCTTTTACAAAGACAAAAGACCATTTTCTCAATCTTAAAATGTATACCTAGTTAATAAGGAGACTAAATCAAAGACAGTACTCTATGCTCAATGCCTCATTTAACTTCCATAGGAAAAAAAACAGGGCCAAGTATAAGGAGAAATAAATGAAACCAAGACATCCAAGTGTAGGGTTGGACCTTGTCATTATTTTAAAAATTGATATTTTCTTTGTGATGAGTTTTTCAAAGATTATGATAAAATATTACATGCATTCACTACTGAATTTTTGGTGTCCCCTAAAGGTTGTACCCAAGGTAAGTGCCCTGCACACCTTTCCATAGTGCAAACCTTGTGTAACACACTGTGAGTCTGGTATTATTACAACTATTTTACAAGTGAGGAAGTTAGTTTAAATCCACACAGCTAGAAAACTAATAAGTAATAAACTAGGATTCAAACCAAGCTCTGTTACCCTCAAAGCCCATATTTACTGTTTGAGTTTCTGTACAATTTTATTTTGTTTTGTTTCATTAGCTCAATGCACCTATGCTCACTCCAAATGACAATGTGCCTCATAGATATTCCACGTAGCTGAGCTTCACATCCTGCTTGGCAATTTAGTCTTGGCTTTCACTCACAATTTGTGAAAGCATTCTGTACTTTCATTGCTCACCATCTGTCAGAAAAATACCAGAAATATCTTATTAGAAAAAGAAAATGAATTATGTACGGCATGAGTGGTTTGATCCATACTCTTTGTGAGAATAATCATAAACCTGGGTAGATTTCAATGCAGATTTATTAGTTCCACCTTATTTTGACAAAAGGATAGTTGAAAGGTAAGTCAATGATTGGTCATTATGAATTCTCATGACTATTTTGGACAACGATAAATGAATGTGGGTTTTATTTGTTTGTTTGTTTGGGTTTGGTTTTTCTGGTGTTAGGCTTTGAATCCAGGGCCTTACACCTGCTAAGGACGCACTCTATCACTGAGCTACACCCCAAGCCCCATGAACATGTTTTGGGGGGAGGCATAGGGGAGTGATTGCTGGTTTTGATTTTAGTTTTTGAGTACTCACTTAGATCTCTTCTCAGTGGCTCTCAGTCGGGGTCAGTAGGGATCCCACAAGGGAACTTGGAACTGTGTATGGATATTTTGGTTATCCATAGATAAGTTCAAAGGTATTACTTGACATGATTTCAAAAAGGGGTGGAAACTGTATAATGATGACAGTATCGGGTAGAGATCTTTGAGAATCAGGAAGGGTTTCATAGAAGAGGTTAAATGGAAAGTTAGTCTATTGCACATTTGGGTATGAGAAGAACTCAAAGAACTTGAAGAAATAAAAACAGCTCAGTTCATTAACAGTTCACTATGTGCCAGGTGCTATAACGAGGTTTGTTATTATTGTTTTATTATTTAAAATTGAAGCATACGTCACATTTTGATGTTCATAAATAATGAGAAATAATTACCATAGGTAAGTAATTTAATATATCCATTCTCTAACATAGTTATCTTTTTGTGGTAAGGACATTTAAAGTCTCACTTAGAAAACTGACAATATAAAAGAGTGTTAAATGTAATTTTCAGACTGTATATTAGATCTCTAGATTTATTTGTCCTACATAACTGCTACTTTGTAACCTCTGACCAAGCTCTCCCCACCTATCCCCTCCCTCTGGAAACAACTGTCCTAGTCTGTGCTTATATGTATTCAACATTTTTTAAAAATTCCACATAAAACAAAGATTGATCATACAAAATCACACGTATTTTTCTCTGTGCCTGCCCTATTTTACCTAATATAATGACCTCCAGTTTTATCCTTGTTGTTGCAAATAGTAGGATCCCTTTTTTCCTAAAGCTAAATAATATTCACGTCACAATTTTGTAATTTGGGCATTGATCAGTGGACATTTAACTTGTTTCCATATCTTGGCTGTTACAAACAATGTTGCAAAGACAATGAGAGTGCAGATATTTCTTTGTTTCCTTCCCTTTGTCTGTATACCCAGCACTAAGATTGCTGTATCATAAGGTAGATCTATTTTTTTAGAAACACCTATATACTATTCCACAATAGTGGTACAAGCATTCCCTTTTCTGCACATCCTGGGCAATAATTACCTCTTGTCTCTTTTATATTAGCCATCCTAAAAGATATGAGGTGATATCTCATTGTGGTTTTGATTTTTATTTATCAGATGATTAGTGATAGTGAACAGTTTTTGGTATACCCCTTGGCCATTTTTTATGTCTTCCTTGGAAAAGTGTCTGCTCAGTTCTTTTGCCAATTTTGAAATTAGGATACTCGCTTTTTACTATTGAATTGTGTAAATATTTCGTATAAACTTTGAATACTAACCCCTATCAGATATATGGTATACAAATATTTTTCCTAATCTGTAATTTAAAAATATTTTAAGTATTTTAATACTTATTTACATAATATTTTTAATATTTAGTATTTAAAATTTTTACATATTTTTCCTAATCTGCCTTCTCATTTTGTTGTTTTCTTTCTTGTCCTTTTCAATTTGATGTAGTCCTACTTATTTTGTTTTTCCTGCCTGTGACTTTTGTGTCCCATCCAAAAAAAAAAAAAAATCATTACAAAGGCCCATGACAAAGACATTTTCCTTTATTTTCTTTTAGGACTTTTATGGTTTTGAGTCTTAATGTAAGTATTTAATCCATTTTGAGTTGATTTTTGTGTATGCTGTAAGACAAGTGTCCAGTTACATTAATTCCACATGTTCAACAACAGATAAATCTTTTAGATAGAAAATCAATTTTCTGGCCTTGAACAATGGACTTGAATCACACTTTAAGCCAATTTTATCTCACAGATACATACAGAAAAATCTATCCCATCATAAGGGAATACACATTATTGTCAAGTGCATGTGCAACATTCTCCACGATAGGCCATACATGAGATTACAACATAAGGCTTAGCAAAGTTAAGAAGGCCAAAATCAAATCAAGGGTATATTCTTTTATATTTCTTCTTTTTTATAATTATTGACATATATTAGTTGGACAATATAATATGATCTCTGTGACATTTTCACACCTTTCAAAATACTTAGATCATATCTACCCTCCCAAGTGTCTTTTCTAACTGCAGTGGTGTGAAACTAGACATTAGTAATAGGAAAAAACCTGAAAATTTCAGAAATATGTGAAATTTAAACAAAATGTTCCTGAAAAATCAATGGGTTGAAAAGAAATAGAGAATTTTAAAAATACCTTGAGACAAGTTAAAGTGAAAACATAAAATACTAAAACTTGTGGAATGCAGTTTAATCAGTTTTAAGAAGAAAGTTTATAGTGATTACAAACCTACATTGAAAAACAAAAAATGATTTTGAATAAAAGAACCTAATACTGAATTTTAAGGAACTAGAAAATGAAAAAAAAAAAGAAAAAACAAAGAAGGTAGGAAATAATAAGAATAGAAATAAACCAATTAGAATATATAAAACCATAGAAAAAATCAACACAAACAATTTTTTTGATTTAAAAATTAAACAAAGTCAACAAGCCTTTAACTAGACTAAGAAGGAAAACAAAAGAGATTCAAATAAACGAAACCAGAAATGAGAGTGGAAATATAGCGTGGATGCCTCAGAAATAAAAACAATTATTAAGTACTATATTGAACATCTATAAGCCAGCAAATTGCATAAACTAGAGGAAATGGTAAATTTATAGAAATGCAACTCACCAGCACTGAATCAAAAAGAATTAGAAAGCCTGAGCAAGATCAATAATATATAATGAGACTGAAGTTATAATTAAAAACCTTTCAACAAAGAAAAGTCCAGGACCAGATGGCTTCAGAGCTGAATTCTAGTCAACATTCAGAGAATTAATACCAGTTCTCCTAACACTCTTCCAGAAGATAGTTATAGAAGGAACACTTCCAAAGTAATTTTATCATGGCAGCGTCACCCTGATACCAAAAGCACACGAAGACACAAGGCAAAAAACAAAACAAACACACTTAGGCCAATATCTCTGATGGACATAGATGCAAAAATCTTCAATAAAATGTTTTGTAGCTTTTAACCCACTTATTTTTCAGAACAACTCTATGACATTAAGTTAAGAGAATACAGAACTCAGATTGTCAGCAAAATGGAACTTGATTTATTCCTAATGTGATATACTTAATCATATGCCAATCAGCATATTAAAGGGTAAGAGAATCTTTAGTGATAAAATACCTATTTAAAAATTGTTTACCCTGGACTCTTGCAACCTGGTTGGTAGAAATAATATTTTTATATATAAACTTCTGATGCTACACCAATTTTCAACTGAAGACATGCTGAGAAACGTTATAATTGCAGTATAAGACAGTGGCAGAGGGAGTGGTAAGGAAGATAGAAATTTGAGACTCAATTTCCTTTTATTTTGTCCTCAAAGAAAGACTTCTCTTCTACAGAATCATAAAATGCTCCATGCTTTTGTTAAGATGATATAATGCCAGCGAGGTTACATCATGTAACCAAGCTCTTTGAACCAATTATATTTAATTTAGTTATACTCTACCTCATCATGACTTTTTAACTTGAGAGTTATTCTGTATTTCTTCTGTAGAAGTAAACTAAAAGAAATAGTTCTTACAGCCTGAAAAGTGACAATAACAAGATTTTTTTCCACCAGATGATAAAGTAAACTATGAAGGAAAAATAAACAGAAATAGTATAATATTGGCATAAGAAGTATTAATGGATCAGACTTGATAACCCAGAGACATATTGAAGCATATTTAAGCATTAAATTATGGTAAAGGTGGCATGACAAATCAGTAAAATGTAGGCATACCAATTATTCTATTCATGGGTACAGGGTTATTTCATTTGGGGTTATAAAAATTAAACAGTGAAAATGTAGACCTACCCTTTATATAGAAATACATTCCAAATGACTTGCAAATGCTAATGAAGGCAGGGAAAAAAACTAGAAAAATATAGGTAAATATATCTGAAATTGTGCTTAAAAAGTATGACTTCTGAGCATAAATTAATGAGAAAACAATGACGGAAAAGTTTAATATAGTTCCTGCTTTCATTCAAAACTATCAACTGTAAAAATGTCATTCTATAATTGAAGAACCTAAATTGTCATCAAGCATACATTTTACTAAAATATCAACCATGTGCCATTGCATACAGCAAATCTTTATAAATTTTGAGGAATTAATGTCATACTGACAATGTTCTCTGTCCATAGTAAAATTAAGTTAAATATTACTATAAAACAAATAAAATAATATTGATTAATATTAGTGATAACTAGTTAATGAGACATGAAAATAATCATAATTTGTTCTCATATATGTGGAAATTTTAATAAAACACTTCCAGGGTCAAAGAAGAAATCATAATGCAATGAAAACAATACTCTAAAATTAGGTGGAAAAAAATAAAATAAAATTAGGTGGTACTTACAACATAGCATATCACAATTTATGAGATGTAACAAAAAAGTTTCAAGAGAAATTTAGTTTTAAATGCTTATATTACAAAAACAATAAAGACAAAAATCAATGAAGTCCAACTAATAAGGTAGGAAAAGAACAACAGAATAAACTCAAAGAAAGTAGAAGAAACAATAACAGCAAAATAGTACTAGAAAGTAATATTACTAAAAATGTTAACAAGAACCAGAAAGAAAATAGGGAAAATATAATGAAGAGAATGAATAAAAGAAAAGTTTTTAAGTGACAGAGCTTCCAGGTGCACTGCCTTAGTGATGGGAACAAATTAGAACTAGAAAGGGCTAATTATATTAATATCACACAAAATATATTATAGATCAAGAAATATTGTCAGGGCTAACGACCCTATTAAAAACACAAAAAAATTCACCAAATAATGGAACTACAGGATACACAAAACCTAACAAAGCTGAAAAGAGCAATAAACAAATTTACTACTGCAGATAGAGATTTGTTACTTTCCTTAAATAATTGATACAACATATAGACACAAAATCTGAAAGAACACAGAAGACTTGAATGGTATACTGTAGTTGACTAACTTGACCATATCTGAAAATTTATTGATATACTTCTAAATAATCTATGGGCTACAGAAGAAATCATGGGAGAAAATAGAGAATATTCTGAACTGAAAGAAAACGAAAAACAACTTATGAGGGTTTGTATGATGCAGTAAATGCAGTACTAAGAGGGAAATTTATACTTTGAAAGTTTATACTAAAAATGTGGTGATCTTTTTATCTTACATTTTTCTGTTTTTATTTTTTAAAATGTAGAGGTTTTTAAAACAGCGATTTAAGCTTTCAACTTGAGAAAATAGCAAAAGAAGAAGAAAACCTAAACTTAGCACGAAAAATTAAAGAATAACTAGCAGAAGCAAATGAAATGGAAATGGAAAAATAAATAAATAATAGCTAATTCTTCGAAAAGATCAATACAATTGATAAACCTTTAGAGAGACTGAAGAAGAATAAATGAAAGAAGAGCCACATCACTTATATTAAGAAATATGAGATATCACTACCAACAGACATAAGAAATATAATTATACTTCTTTTTCTTCTTATTCCCTAATTAGGTTCTTATTCCCTAATTAGGGAATATTTTAATCAACTTTATGCTAGTAAATATAACTTAAATGAAATAATCACATTCCTTGAAAGATACGAATTATCAAGGGTTACACTGAAACAATAGATAACCCTAGAATCCTTACAACATAAAAGAGGTTGATTTTTTAGTCAAAATCTTCCCAGAAATTATGAATGTATTTACATAAAATTCTAGCGAGCAAAAAGTAATCTATGTTGATAGAAATCAGGTCAGTAATTCCCTGAGCATGGGGGGGTGCAGAATTTTGTGATTGATAATATATTCATTTTCTTTATAATGGTAAAGATTATATGAATAATTTCATATATCAAAATTTATCAAATTGATACTTTAAATATGTACAGTTTATTCTACCTCAATTATATCTCATATGAAACTTTCAAAGAAAATGAAAAAGAAAAATTTCAAACTTAGATGGCTCCACAGGTTAATTCTCCATAAGGCATGGGGAAAAATATCAACTATATACAAATCCTTCACACACAAAAAAATACAAATAAGGAAAACTCTCCAACTTATTTTATGCTGTCCATATCATTGAATTCCAAAACAAGAAGAAGACATACAAGAAATGAAAAGTACACATCAAGATTGCATATGATCATAGACACACTGATTCACTTGATAAAGTAAAGAGAAAAGCTATTGAGTGATTATAGAGCATGACCAAGTGGAAAATATTCCATGCAGTTATTTTAGCATTGTAAAAACTAACAAATAATTCACTATATGAATATAGCAAAATAGACAAAATTATATGATCACATCAGTAGAGGCATAAAGGCATTTGATAAAATTTAACAAACATATGATAAAACAAATTATCAACAAATTAGGGAACTTTCTCAACCTGATAAATAACATTTATGAAAAATGTACAGATAATATCATACTTAATGGTAAAAGATTGAAAGCATTTCCTTAAAATATATATTTTGATGGCATAAAACATGAAATAATTAGGAACATTTTTAACAAAACTTGTTGCTTTGTATATTGAAAACTACGGAGCAATGTTGAAGGAAATTTGAAAATAAATAGAGAAATATTCCTTGTTCTTAGAATGGAAGACAGTATTGTTAACATGTCAGTTCTCTCCAAATTGATCTAGAGATTCAATGCAATATTAATGAAGTTTCTAGTATGCTTTTTTGTTCTAGAAATTGACAAGCTGATTCTAGTTTATATGAAATGCAAAGGACTTAAGAAAGGCAACATAAGTTTGCAGGGAATAAATTTGGAAGATTTAAATATCAGAATTTAAAACATATTATAAAGCTGTATTATTTAAGAGAGCGTGGTGTTAAGGTGAAGACAATTGATTCCTGTGATGTCTATAAAATGTTATCTAACTATGTATTTAAAATGAGTGAATTTTTGTATGTAAGTTATTCTCCAAAGAAGTTGCATGGGTCCTATTCTTGACATACAGAAAGGGCAGGGATTGGAGGCACACCTCAGTGCTAGAGCACGTAAGACCCTGAATTCAATCCCCAGCACCAAAAGTTGATAAATAAATAAAAGATTAAATGGAAATACTGTATAAAAATGATGAAAAGATTAATCCAAATTAAAAAAATTATCAAGGTATTTAAATAGATAATTTTAAAATTATAAATGCCTAAAACATAAACTTTAAATCAAATAAATAAGATGATAACAATTGAACTCCCATTTTACCATCTAAATATACTTATATGTATGTGTATGTGTGTGTGCTAATCCTTGGATTACAGAGTAGATGTAGACAATTTTCTACACTGATGAAAGGCTTGTAAATTTATACAACCTGTCTGGAGAGCATTTTATTTTAGCAAGAGACTAAAAAATATGCATTCTCATCATTATGCATATCAATATTTATGACCCTACCCCAAAGAAATAAACAAAGGTGTGGTTTAAGATGTATTTACTATAATACGCATTGTTAGTAAAAAAAAAAAAATTAGACACAGCATAATTGTCCAAGAAAAAAAGCCCTGATTAAATAAATTATGGTATATTGGTGTTTCAAAATCATGCATAATTCAGGATGCTTAGGAAGAAAGTTTGACTACATGAAAAATATTTGTCATAAATAATTTAAAACAGACACAATTTAAATACCCAGATTCCAAGTTCACAATCTATCTATTGCTAATTACAATGAAAAACTGACCAGAAAAGCACTGAAATATTAATAGCTTTTATCTTTAAAATGATACAATCGTAAGTGATTTTTAATTTATCACTCATGTACTTTCCAAATTTTCTATAATTACTATTTATAACTTTTATTATCAGCAGACAAATACCTATAAATATCATTTCAAAAGTGCAGAAATGAACCAATTTATTTTCAGTACTGAGAATTAAATTCAGGGCCTTTGCACTGAAGTACATCTTCAGCCCTTGTTTTAAAATTTGAGATAGGGTCTCAGTAAGTGACTAAATTGCCCAGGCTGGGCTTGAACTTGTGATTCTCCTGCCGCAGCCTCCAAGAATGCTATGATTACAAGCATGTGCCATCACACGTGGGCAGAAATAAACTAAATTGTTAACATTAGGTTATGGATGTGGAAAGAGAAATTGCATGACTGTAGCAATACAGTCAAGCCCAGAAAACTGTTTGGTTAATCTCCTTTATAGTACTATATGTACAGCAGATTGTACATCCCTGCTTATACCAGTTGATGTATATCCAGGAAGTTTCAATTACTTGAATTATTATTCTGAAACAGAAGGAATCCACAGAAGGAAAATAAAATACCTCATGATGCACTTCCCAGCCAAATGTAAATTATTAAGATTCTATATTAGGACAAAATGGTGGAGCAGTGAGTCCAGAAACTCAGCTTCTCCAGGACAAAGTGTCTAGAGTCTGGAAAATAATAACTTGAAGAGGAACCAAAAACGAGTGGAGGATACACAGGAACCATGAAGGAACTGACAGAAGAGAAGAAAATAAGATTAAATGATACAGAGGAAATAGGCCACACAGAGGAGAGACCATGCAGCAGCACCACCAACAGCAGCTGGGTAGCCATCAGCCAGGAGGCAAAGTGAAACTAACAACTTTTCTGCTCACTGAGAACCAGAGAGTTGTATCTTGGTTACTTTTCTCATTGCTGAGACAAAATATCTGACACTCAAAATTAAAGGAGGAAAGATTTATTTAGCTCACAGTCTGTAGAGGTTTCAGTCCATAGTTGGCTGACTCCAAGGCAGGGGGGCATCACAGAGTAGAAATGGTTCATTGCTGGCATAAGACAGCAAAAACAAACAAAAGATTGACAAGCCTCTTTCTGTCCCTTATATCTTTTCCAGGCTACTCACCCTTAGAGCGAGTAGCACACCCACTCTTAATCCTAGCACCCTCAATTCCAGTGGCACATCCTTGATCCTAGGAGAATTATGCCAAACCAATCAGTGAACTAATTTAGTAATCACACATTCTAGATTCAGCCACCTCTGAAAAGCCCCATCTATGATTGCACGAGGCTGTGGCGGAACATCTAGAAACAGACCAGAACACACCTGGATCAGGAGAATTTTATGCAGTTTGAGACAGCAGGAAGAACACAGGACACTGCTTCCCAAGCAGTCCTCTAGAGTCAACAGTTGGTGAGTGACTGTGGTACAAGTGCCCAAGGACAGTCACATGCAGCAGGAACTGGCAGGTACACCATTGTAGGGAAGGGTTGGGTCTTTGAACTTGTGTCTCAGAACAGCCCCTTGGCTGCCTCACACTGCCAAGTCCCCGGGGTGAATGAGGGAAGGACAGTCACAGGAGAGTGCTGGGAGTTGGAGAGCAGACTGGGGAGAACCCTGCTGAGAGGAGGGACTGGTGATCACAGACTTGGTTCCTGCAGTCAGAGGCCAGTTTCAGCCTGAGTTTCACAGGAATGGAAGCTTATATTGGTGCCATGTTCCAGCTGTAAGCAGATCTCTACACCAGCAGCATTCTGGGAGCAGATTGCCACCTTAGACTTCCAGTGTGAACAAAGGCAAGTCCTCACCTGAGCTGTGCACCATAACCCAGGTCTGAGGAAAGAGCCACGTGTCCAAAATAATAGAAAATTTTCTTCTACTATCCTTTGAATGAATTTTTCCATTTTTTATTATTTTACTTGTTTATATCTTTTCCTTTACTCTTTGCTGTTTTCCTCCTTTTGTATTTTTCTCCCTCATACTTTTATTCTATTATTTTACTTTTTAAATTTGTGTATCTTTGTATACATGCTTTGCTTACTCTTGCCTTGTTTTCCTCAATATAGTTTATAGAGGGTAAGAGATTTCTCCCTTGTCCATAATATCCCTCCTACATTTATAAACATCTCTTCACCTGACCTTTTTCTCCTGTTTTATTCATCCTCAATTTTACTTCTCTTTCCTCTCTACCTTTTCAATTGTGTACCTTAAACTTTTTCTCTAATATTTATATCAGTCATAGAGTCTTTTCCCATCCCAATTTCCCAGTACTAATTCTTCCCCCAGTTTTCCCTGTTATTCTTTTCTAAATAAATAACATATCATTAACATCAATAGGATCTTTGCCCCCTCCTATTTCCTCCTTCCCCATACCACAGAGCCAAGAATTAAAAAAAAAAAAAAGCAAAAAACTTTCCCCCTCTTTTTTTTCCCCCCGTTTCTCTTCACCCTCTGGTATTATCCAGTCTCCAACCCCTGTGCTTTAGATAACTGATTCTATAAAATTTCTGTTGAATGCTGTTTTTCGCTAGTAGGGGAGATAACAGCCATCGAATTTAGTGCACATTAACTGTGGGTCAAGACTTGGGTTGTTATAATGCTTACAATATAGTGGTGGATTTATTCTCTAGGCTAAGGGAAACCTAAACAAGGTTTTATAGAGTGGTATTTCTCAGCTAGCTCTGATAGATACCACTGTAATGGATTAGCCTGTTATTGCTGTACTTTGATTGGCTGCATCAGAATAATCCTGACTCAGTGCACAATTTAGTGCCAGTGAACTTGTCTGCCAAACCCACCATTGCACCCAGGGAGAAGGACAGCAAGAGTTCTTAACCCAAGAGCTCAGATTGGACCAGACTTTACAAGAATGCCTGCAACCTGGCAGAAAGAGGTCTTGAATCTGAGTTATCTTCAGTATTGCAGTGCAGGGATCACATGAGTTATTGGAGTGTGAGCATTAAGGCTCTCTGGCAAAGAACCTACTTGGGAATCATATGCCATGTCTCACTGGAATATCTAATCTTTGTTCCCAAAGAACACCTTATTGGTTTAAATTTTTGTATGCTTCTTGATTTATTTAGTTACATGGAATTATGTTATGTTCTTTGAAGGTTTTGTGTTTTTATTAAGTTGTTACTTTTGTATATTTGTTCTTTCACTGACTGTGATTTAATAGGTGTCTAGGTCTACTCTCTCATCTCAGCTTTCTATCCAGTTTCTTCACTTCAGACCCATTAGACAATATAATTAACATATTTCTTCATTCTTATTCCAAACATGTAAACTCCTCCTCCCAAGTTTTTAAATTCACCATATTTAGCTCCCCACAGTCATTCCTATCTTTACTAGTAGAGTTCCTCAATCCTCTCCATCCTAAACCTTTGGCTGTTTCATATTTTTCCTAGCTTATTGTCTTCTCTATAATCAAGTTCTAATAACTACATAGCTTTCCTCCATCACAAAGTGAACCCCTTTTCTCTCATATATCACCATTGCTCCCATAAAATATCCCCTGAAAACTCATAATACTAAACCTTCAACTCAACTAAAAATACCCTAAGAAAATCAGAACTGACATCAATCTTTTATTCTCTTCTACCACTATTATCCCCTTCAAACCTCCCCCTTAGTATCTAACACTACTTACCAACCACCTCCCACTTGCTCCATCCCACCACACCTACCTCATACAGGGCAATCACAAATAATAAACTGTCATAGTGTGCATAGAGAGTAAACAAGGGTGGAAGAGTAACTGCAAGGACTATCACATAGAAGTGTTGTAAGATTGAATCTATAGATGCTGTTATAATTAGAAGTATTTCTTTCAGCAAAACATACAGAGTCAAAATCACTTAGAGTAAATAATGG
The DNA here is from genome assembly GCA_004026905.1 of Hystrix cristata. Taxonomy (NCBI): domain Eukaryota; kingdom Metazoa; phylum Chordata; class Mammalia; order Rodentia; family Hystricidae; genus Hystrix; species Hystrix cristata. The sequence goes on along the minus strand of PVJO010000465.1, from coordinate 154,143 downwards.
AGCAAATATTAGCAATAGACATAGAATGCTGAAAATTATTCATGGGGTGGCAATGTCCTACCAAAAATCTCCATTTAAGCCACAAATTCTCCCCACCTCTCTAGTCCTCAACCTGCAGTAACCCTCCACTACCCAAAAAAAGGGAGTAGGAAAAAGAGGGAGCCATGTATAATTTTTTAAAAGTTATATAAATATAATATATATATAGATACACAAACAAGTAGGAGAATGGAGAAACAAGGAGATAGAAGATCTCCACCATCGCCCGAATTTTCCAAGGCCAAGCAAGGGGCCAAAAGGGGAGAAGAACACAAATACCAGGTAGAAGAAAACCATGAAAATTTCTTAGAAGAGATGAAGAAAATATATGATTTCAAAAAGGAAATGAACCAAAAGTTCACAGTAATTACACTCATTATGCCCACAGTGAAATTTGGGGAAATGGGTAAAAAACTGGATGAGCTAACAGAACAGTTCAAAATTTGAATGAGAGATTCACAAAGGATATGGAAACCTTGAAAAGATGTTGGACAGAAATAACTCAAATAAAAAAGGATAGTATTCATACATTACAGAAATTTCCAGTGTGAAGACAGAGTGACTGATATTGAGCACAAAATATTGAATTATAACAAAAAGCGCAAGGAAGCCAAAAGAAATAGATGAAAACAAGAAGACTAATCTAAGGCTAATCAGAATTAGAGATAAACTAGAAAGACAGCACAGATGGATTCACTAACATGGTTATATAAATTATGGAAGAAAATTTCTGAAATATAAGAGTTTAAAATACAATTAAGCAATGCTTATGGAACACCAAACAATTACAATGAAAGGAAAAGTTCACCAAGACATATCCTTTATTAAACTGACAGATATCCAGCAAAACAAGAACAACAACAACAACAAAAAAAAACCACAGAATTTTAAAGGCAGCCAGAGAAAAATAAAAAATTATATATAAAGGTCAACCAATTAGAATCACAGCAGACCTCTCGGCACAAACCCTGCAGGCCAGAAGAACTAGGAATGAAGTATTTCAAACCCTAAGAGCAAATAACTTCCAACCCAGATTAACTTACCCAGCAAAGCTATCTTTCAAAATAGATGGAGAAAGAAAATATTTCCATGAAAAAGACCAGCTAAGAAGATATGTGAGTACTAAACCAGCTCTAGAGAAAATACTCAAGAATATACTTGCCAGAAACAAAGAATTGGACACTGCTAAAAACACAGAGGAGGGGTTGGGCATTTTGCACAGTCGTTAGAGTGCTTCCTTGCAAGCACAAGGCACTGAGTTCGATCCCCAGCACCACCAAAAAAAAAAAAAAAATTCACAGAGGAAACTAGTGAGGTCAGTGGATAAACAGAAACCAAAAAATCAGGAAAAGAAAAACAAAACCTACACCAATCAATAAAGAAGGCACTGATAGTAAATAACCAACACATCTCAGTAATATCTCTCAATGTTTATGGCCTCAATTCTCTAATCAAAAGACACAGACCAGCAGACTAGATCAAGAAATAGAATACAACAATCTGTTGCATTCAAGAAACCCATGTAATCCAAAAAAAAAATTCATAGACTGAAAATTAGAGAATGAAAAACAATATTTCATGGACCAGTACCCTGATAACAAGCAGGGTTAGCAATTCCAAATCAGACTTGGTAAACATCAAGTTAAAACAGATTAGAAGAATGAGAAACCATAAGTGTAAATAAGGACAAAGGGGTATAATAGATATTATGTTTAAAAAAAGAGAGATAGTATTCAAAAGAGAGGAGAACTAGACAGGGAGAAGGAGGATAAAGAAGAAGGTTAAAAGAAAAGTAAGATGAAAGGGAAAAAAATGGAAAAGTGTAAATAAATTTGTTGCAAATAGAGAGGGGTGGGTGAATGGAAGGGCGGGGAGGGGAAGAGGGGGGAAAGCCAAGATACATCAATGTACAAGTACAAAATAACTATGCTGATTATGATCATTATGTATACAATGTACCAATACATGTTCTTGGTAAAAATAAAAAAAATAAAAAAAAATATTTCAGAGCTGAACCAAACCCTTGAACATAGGGACTTAATGGGTATATACAGAGGATTCCACCCCCTACAACAGAATATACATTCTTTTCAACAGTACATGATACTTTCTCTGAAATAGATCACATCCTACTCCACAAACCCTGCTTAAGTAACTATGAAAGAATTGAAATTATCCCACACATACTATCAGACCACTTTGCAATGAAAATAGAAATCCATGACAGAAGAAATTTTGGAAAAAGCGAAATCTCCAGGAAAATTAACAACATATTCTTAAACAACCAATGGATCACAAAAGAAAACAAAGAAGAAATTTAAAAAATTATGGAGGATACAAAAAGGCAAAGGGTCAGATCTAAGCTAATAGGCAAAGGGTTCAAGGGAACAAGAAGAGGGCAAAGGGGGAGGGGAATGGGAATCTGGAGAAATAATAATATCCTAAAAACAAGAACCTAATAACCCAAACTCAAAACAATAACACACACAGTAGGTACCATGGTAACTTTATGTAGTTGTGACTTAATGCTGCATCCATGTGGTTGTTTACATTTCTTGTTGTTATAAGTAAAAGGCACAAGCTATTACGGTTTGTAATCTTGTGTAATGGCCTGTAAGTTTGTGTAATTTTGTATACATTTTAGTAAAAATCTATAAAACAATTATGAAAGTTAATGACAATGACTGCACAATTCAATGAAACCTCTGTGACACTATGAAAGCAGTCCTAAGGGAAAATTCACCATAATCAATGCTCACATTAGGAAAACAGAGCAGGCTCAAATAAGTAACCTTATGAAAAATCTTAAAATACTTGGGAGACAACAACAAACCAGCCTAAAATCAAAATTAAAGAGGGAAATTATAAAGATGAGAGCAGAAATCAATGAAATTGTGACTAAACAGAAACTGTAAAAAAAAAATTCAACAAATCAAAGAACTGGTTCTTCAAAAGAATAAATAAAATAGATAAGTCCTTAGCCAGACTCACCAGGAGAAAGAGAGGAAAGACTCACATCAATGCAATTAGTAATGAAAAAGGTAAAATCACAATGGACATTGTCAAACTCCAGAAGATAGTAACTACTTCAAAAAATTATATTCCAATGAATTAGTAAATTTTGAAGAAATGGATAGATTCTTAGACATAAGCTGCCAAAAGTAACCCGAGAAGATATAAATATACTTAACAACCCAATAAGAAGTAATGAAATTGACTCAGTAATAAAGAATGTACCAACTAATAAAAGCCCAGGACCTGAATGGATTCACTGATGAATTCTACAAAAATTTTAAGGATGTTATATCACCAATATCCCTCAAAGCTTCAAAGAAATTGAACATGATGGAATGCTCCCCAATTCATTTATGGAAGCCACTATCACCCTGATCCCCAAACTGGACATAGACACAACTAAAAAAGAGAACTATTGGCCAGTCTTTTAGATGAACATAGATGAAAAAATCCTCAACAAGATATTACCAAATAGAATGCAGTACATTATAAAAAAAAGATTATACATCATGATCAAGTAGTTTGCATCTCAGAGATGCAAGGATGGTTCAACATACATAAATCAGTAAATGTCATATAGCACATAAACAGGAGCAAGGTCAAAAATGGCATGATCATAGCAATAGATACTGAAAAGGTTTTCAGTGAAATCCAACACCGCTTCATGAGAAAACCCTGAATAAAACAAGTATAGAAAGACCATACCCGGATACAATAAAGACTATTTATCACAGACCAACAGCTGCCATCGTACTAAGTAGGGAAAACTAAAAGCATTCCCCCTAAAATCAGGAACAAGACAAGGATGTCCACTATTACCTCTGCTATTCACTTGAGACATTAGTCAGAGCAATTAAGCAAGAGAAAGAAATAAAAGGGATACATATAGGAAAGGAAGAACTCAAATTATTATTATTTGCAGATGACATGATATTCTACATAGAAGACACAAAGAACTTCACCAAAAACCCTTAGAATTAATAACAAACTTCAGCAAAGTAATAGGATACAAGATCAACACACAAAAACTATTAGTATTTGTGTACACCAACAATATACAAACTAAGAAGGAAATTATGGAAATAATACCATTCACAGTAGCTTCAAGAAAAATGAAATATCTAGGAATTAACCTAACCAAGGAAGCGAAAGACCTCTATAAAAAAAAAAAAGAAAAAAAGAAAAAACAAAAACCAAAAAAAAAAATACAGTACCCTGAAGAAGGAGATTGAAGAGGACATCAGAAAGTGAAAAGATGTGCCCTGACATTTTTAGGCAGCACTAATATTGTCAAAATGGCCATATCTCCAAAAGTGTTATGCAGATACAATGCAGTCCCAATCAAAATACTAACAGGATACACTGCAGACCTAAAGAAAACAATTCTAAAATTCACAGGGAACCAGAAAAGACCCAGAAAATTGAAAGTCATTTGGGGCATTAAGAGCAAAGGGGTGGCGTAGCAATACCTGACTTCAAATTATACTACAAAGCAATAGTGATAAAAACAGCATGGTACTGGAACAAAAACAGACACATGGATCAATGGAACAGAATTGAGAATACAGAAACCTCGCCAGACATATTCAACTATTTGACCTTTGACAAAGGGTCCAAAAACCTATATGGGAGGAACGATAGCCTAATAAACAAGTAGTGTTAGGAAAAGTGTTTATCTGTTTGGAGAAGTATGAAATGGGACTCTTATCTCTCACCATACACTAAGTTAAAATCAAAATGAATCAGATATAAACATTATAACAGAAACATTAAACCTTCTGGAAGATACTTAGATAAATCACTTGAAGACCTAAGTGTAGGAAAAGGTATTCTAAACAGAGTCTCAATCGCACAAGAAACAGTAGCAAGAATCAACAAATAAGATTATATCAGACCAAGAAGTTTCTGTACAGCAAAATAATCAATTAGTAGAGAGAAGAGACAACCTAGAGAATGGGAAAAAGCTTTTGCCATTTATTCCAGAGGGAGAGGACTAATATCTAGAATATATAAAGAACTCAAAAAAAAAAAAAAAAAAAAAAAAAAAAAAAAAAAAAAAAAAAAAAAAAAAAAAAAAAAAAAAAAAAAAAAAAAAAAAGAAAGAAAGAAAGTAAAGAAAAGAAACTACCTACAATTAAAGATTCAGTCCAGAAACGGGCAAGAGAAATGAACAGATACTTCACAGAGGATGAAATACAAATGGTCAACAGATACATTAAAAAAAAAAAGCATTCAACATTTCTAACCATTAGAGAAATGCAAATTAAAACAACAAAATCCCATCTTACTCCAGAAAGAATGGCAATCATTAGGAAATCAAACAATAACAAATGCTGGCATAGCTGAGGTGAAAAAGGAACCCTCCTATATTGTTGGTGGGAATGTAAACTAGCACAAGCTTTATGGAAATCAGTATGGAAATTTCTCAGAGAACTGAAATTAGAAATTCCATATTACCCAGTTATCCCCCTGATAGGTATATTCTTCTAAAGAACCCAAGTCATCATACTACAGTGATACATGCATACCAGTATTTATAGCAGCACAATTGGTAATGCTAAATCCTGGAAGCAGCCTGTATACCCAGCCACAGATGATTGGATAAAGAAAATGTAGTATCTATATATAATGGAATACTACTCAGCTACAAAGGACAAATTTGAGGCATTTGTGGGAAAAATGGATGCACTGGAAAATATAACATTGAATGAAATAAACCAGACAGACAAGATTAAATACTGTGTGGTATTTCTCATTTGAGTGAGGCAAAGTACAAACAAAGACAATAACAAAAGATGGATATACAGGGAGAAGGGGATGGATCTGTTGCAATAGGAAAGTGGTCCAAGGGAACAAGGATAAGGAGTGTGGAGGAGGGGAAGGAGAAATAAGAAGAATAAAGATACATACTGGAGCCTAATAATCCCAATTAATGTAAATATTATATACCATAACATGAGCTAAGGCAAATGATACCAAAAAGAATAAAATGAGGACAGGAGAACCAGAGGAGGAGTGGGGAAGGGGAGCAAAAGGGAAGGGAATTAGTAAAAAAAAAAAAAAAAAAGAAAAAAAAAAAGAAAGAAACTGTAATATGTGCATATAACCACTCCCAAGATGATTGTAAACTGCATGAACTGCAAACATGTACTAATAAAATTTAAAAATTATTAAATTAATTTTTTAAGATTCTTTCTCCTATAACCCCCATCTTTACATTACAGTAAGACCCTGCTTAATGTGGGGAATACACTCTAAGAAGTCCCAGTGCTAAGTGAAACAGTGTTAAACAAGGTTATCTTAACATGTAAATAGTGGAGATAGGTGAAACAGAACAGAGAATAAGAAAATGCATCAATTTTCTTTGTTTTATTACATTACCTATATACATTTTTATTACCGATAACAATTTCAGTTCACAAAACATTCATAAAAATCTAAAAATTTCGAAAAAAAAACTTATGTTTTTGGCAAGGAAGGTTTCTCTTCATTGGAAAGTTTTTGTTTTTTGTAATGAAGCCATCTGACGTTGTTCACCTTTTTCTGATTTTGTTCAGCAAATAATTCCCAATAGCAAGACATCCCAAATTTTACCATACTTTCATGTAACTTCATAATACCAAAGCAGCGTTAAGCAGAGCAGCATTAAGCAATGTCTTACTGTATGTTACTTGAGATTCTACACTTATTTTTAAACTTCCATAAATGCTTCAATTTGTACAAAATTGGCCCAATACAATGAGACCAAGTAGAATTCTTTATAAAGTAATCATACTAAAGAATTTGCCAAAATCGCTCTTTTTAAAGGTTATCCTAGGGATCCTTTCTCTACCTAACTCTTAGAACAGCCTTCCCTGGAGGAGCCTCAGGGTCCTGATGTGACAATTCTGTGGTTTGAGAGATCTGTTTGTTTGTCTGTCCTGTAGCCATACATATTTACATTGTGAAATCTGTCTGCTAACTCTTCTCTTAAGCATTCAAGCTGTCCTGTTATTGTCAAAGTCCTTCATTAACAGGATCCACATGTCCCTAAGGTTTCTGAATCAAAGTCATGGCCCTGGGCCCCTTGCTATGGGAGATGGGGCATATACATTTGACAGCTAGATAGTAATTCAGCTGGTGGACACAGGCAACCTGGCCTTTGTCAAAGTATCCCAAAAGTACGCAAGGCTCATTTAACATCAGTTGTTAGTCTTCCTCCTCCCATCAGCATGAAGGTATAAACCCTGCACAGGAACACCCTCCTCCAAGTCTCTGTCTCTGTAGACGACTGAGGCTGCACATTTAAAAGCTCTGTTCTATTTATTTTAGCTTGATTTTGCTGGATATAAAGTACACGTGTGGGATTTAAGGTAGGAAATTACATAGGATGATTCGTTAATCAATGCTCTGTTGAATGAACTTAATAATCAGAAATTTAACTACCAACACATTGACTGAATGCAAAATATAAAAGTGTTTTTACTTCAGTAATTTACTTGCTCCAAATAAGTTTAAAAAGCAATCTGTGCTACAATATTTCAAAGAGAGGGGGTGGTTCGTATTCTTTGGTATGAATTGCAAGGTTAAAGTGAGAGACTGGCTCTGGGACCATCTTGGCCTCTTAGCTATCAATGTAATGGTCTGTCAGGACACTGTGACCATCACAAATCATTTCATCCACCTCAGGCCTCGGAAAGAAGCCCAATATTCCGTTTTCCAGCATTTTTATCACCCTGTTGATGTTCTGTGGCAATATGGCACTGATGGGTAACATTAGACTGTGGTGTTAGAGTCAGTATTGAGTAATGGCTTCACATTGTCATACTTAATGTGATCATGAGGAAGTTACGGTTGCTCTTTCAGCCTTACTTATTCAGACTAGTGCTCTTGTTTAAATATGTTTTGTACCCTCTAAAACTCATGTTGAAATTGAATTCCCATTATGAGATACCAACAAGTGGGATTTTTAAAAAGGACCTTTAAGAGGTGCTCTGCCTTCATGAATCGGTTAATACATGTATTAACATGATTTATGGATGGGTGGGTTAACAGGTATCTCCAGGGCGGGTGTACTATAAAAGCGAATTTGGTTAGGTTTCCTGTGTGCTCTCACTACATGATGCCTTGTGCCTCCTCAGGACTCTGCCAGCAAGAAGGCCATCACTAGACCTGACCCCTCAATCTCAGACCAGAATCATGAACCGAAACAAACCTTTATCTTCGTAAGTTACCCAGGCTGTGGTATTATGCTACCAGCATTAGAAAATATTCCAAACCAAGCAGTCATATCTACTACACAGATTTATTGCAAAGAGTGTCATGATAAACAGAAATAAATTAGTATCTGTCTCATGTCAATAATATGTAGTCTCAATGCTTGTTACTAACAGTAGTTTGTAGTTAGTAACAGCAAATAGTAATAGTACTAGTAGAGACGCTACTCTCAGCCTGAGAGTTCTTCAATTACCAAATACACATTACTGAATGTCATGGTAGAGATCAATTTGCTAATGTTTCCTTGGATAAATAAAAAATACATGTGTTCAGTTCTTTTTTTAATTTTGAAGTCTAAGAATGTTTTGGTGGTACTCAGGTTTGAACCCCAGGTCTTCACACAGAGTTACATCCCTAGCCTTTTTGCTATTTTTTTAAATTATATTTTGAAACAGGGTCTTGCTAAGTCATTAATTGCCCAACTTAGGCTTGAATTTGAGATTCTCCTGCCTTAGCTTCCAGAGTTCTGGGATTACAGGCATGTGCCACCATGCCCAGTTTAAAGTTTAAGACATTTTTTAAAACTTTTAGCCATAGTTGTTATTTAAATGTTCGATTTCCTCATGTGAATTTATTTCGTTGGCTGAAAATTCACCATGTGGTTTGCATTTTATTTTCCTGAAAGTGAAGAAAAAGTCTTTGGTATGATATTGCAGGAAGAAAAATTTTAGTTGCAGGAAAAACATTGCTCTCTCTTACCAGTACTATTCCTCAATGCCAAGTGTAAACATAACGAGGCAGTATAACGTTTCCCCAAATGGAGAGCTCATTCATAAGACATGCAAGCCAAGTAAAAGTTAGGCAGCTAGCAAATACAAAGAGTTTCCTTCTAACATTATTCCCTGGAAGACACGGTTGAAAACTCCAGTAGCTAGAGTTTCTACCTAATAGGATTCAATGTCTGAAGAAGCAGAATGTCCTCAATATACAATGGATCTCAATTATAAGATAGCTCTACAACATGGACTTGAGGGGAACACAGACTCATTATTCAATTTGTTTATTCAATAAACATTTATTGATCAAATGGCTTTGAAAATGCTTAAAGCAAAAATCTGGTCTATAGAATTTTAAATCATTGATAGATTTTCAGTGTTTCCTATGTACCTCAGTGATAGGAGCTGTATGAAGTTGTCTAATAAGTAGTGATACTAGAGTTTGGACTCTGTTCCCCTTGTATTGTAGTGGTAAAGTTTTCACAGGCCAATAACTTTGAAAATATCTCATCCACCACTGAGCTCCAATAAAACTTGCATCCTGCTTTTCATGGATTCTCGGTCACTTTCCTTTGATACTGGAATTTTAGGAGTTAACTAAAAAGGAAATACAGTATTTCTATCCCACTCAGGCAGACTGCGTTACTTCAGAAAAGGGATTAGTCACTGTCATTTAAAACATAATTAGAGGCATTTGTAGGAAAACATGTGAAATGTCAATTAAAATATCAAATCAAACTTGCAGGTATGGTCTTTTTCTTACATAAGCCCTGTTTGACATACCACTTAACCTTGAACATAGTAAGTGAACCCTCCCTCAAAAAACTGAAATAACTCAGTTTTTTGAGACAACTACATATATATATATACAAAACACACACACACACACATATATATATGCATACCTATATTTGTTGAGCTGTAACCATGTGTGTGGAAGCTGCTCAAAAGAACTTACAGTATTTTTGCTATTACAAAAGTTTATAAAGTATGCATTATACAAACAAAGTGAATATTTTCCTACAACTGGGAACATCTTGAAGTCTTCAAGTCTCACATAAATTCAGAGCAATGGGAACCACATGTCTGATTGTGCCCTAGATCCTACCATAGAATGGAAAATGAGACAGGGTTTCATGGGGAAAATGGAGGAATTTGTAAGTAAGAGGGAAAACATATTCTGGCACTTCAGATTTCTTCAATATAGAGTTACGGTTGAGGCTGGTAGGAGGGTGGGTACATGCTTTCTCATGGGTCAGTATGGCCTATTAAATATGTCCTCAATTTCGGCAGAGGAGGGAAATGTCTAATATTTTAAACACCCAAGACTATCAGTCAAATCAATCATAGTAGTATGTATTGTGTGCCTATTACATGGGAGGTAAAGGACAGCCAAAAAGATAAGACTGTCTCTAATATAAATACAACGTCAATGGGTGACAGAATATGCACAGATTGTGGTAAGTAATATCTCACTGTGTTACAGCCACTAGAGTTTGGCATGAGGGCAAAGAGGTGGCTTTAGAGATATTGAGGGGAGAAATTGTCTGGCTCAAAATTTTTATAAATTTCTTTGTTGAGCAATATTCCATAAGAACACCAAAGTAAATTTGACGCATCATTTTGGGCAATCATTTCTATAGTATCCTTCTGCCAATATCACACAAGACCATGCAGAAAAAGATGGAGAGATTTTTCAGTCTATTATCAATGAAATTCTCTGCTTATCGTAGACACTTGAAAAATTTTTGCTGAATGAATGAATTTCTGAAAGTTGCTTTCTTTAATTATATGCAGTAATCTGACTTTGTCTGCAGGGATATATTTTAAGATCTACACCGGATGCCTGAAACCATAGATGGTGCTGAAGCCTTACATATGCTATGCTTTTTCCGATGCATATGTACCCATGATGCGATTTTATTTATAAATTGCATTGAACCACAGCTGACCCCAGATAAGTGAAACTCTGGATAACTGAAACCACAAAAAGCATAAACTGCAGGGAAGGGGGAACTACTATAGTTGGTTTATGACAATCTGATATTGTCATGACACCTGCTACATCTGCAGGCATTTCTCCAGTTGTTCCTATTAACTCTAACACTGACCAGGCAGGTGGGTATTCACATAAGTGTTCTTTCATACAACTATATCTTAGCTCCCTAACAGAATATAAGCTCCTCAAATAAAATGACTAGGCTATGCCTTCTGAATACTATAAAAATGAACACTACTGGAATCTGTGTGCAGAGGTTATCAGATCGGAATCTGTATGTAGAGGTTATTGCACCATACGTTGCTTATCTACTGGTCTATTGAAAGTTTGGAACTTTTATTCAGAAAATTTAGATATGCTAGACTGGTCCCTCACCTACTTCCATATCTTTAATTCCAATTTTGCACTAATGAGTGATTTGTTTAATGTCTATTTGAGTCAGGGGATATTTTAAAAAATTGTATCCATTTGTATGTTATACAGAATGCTTCATTTTTCCACAAAACATCCAGCCTTACAAAATCATACCATCTGCTGCAGAGAAGAAAGACCTCCGGTTTCCCCCAAGTATACTTAACATTACTATTGTACTCTAAATACAGGATTAACATAGAGCTGATTGTGCATTCAAGTGCCATCACAGACAGCAAAGGGACAATTCAACACTCTATGTGCCCACTTGCTATCTAGTTTTCCTCCAGACTTTTCAGTAAATCCTGCCTGATTGAAAAGAAAATTAAAACATGTTCCTCTTACTTGATCCTACTAAAAAAAGACAGCTCTGGGAAAGCTAATGTTATGGAGCTTCAAATCATATTCTTAGACATGTGATTATCATTCAACATTTAAATGTCACCTCTTTTTGAATTAGCCTCACTGACAGTGACCTGAGATACTAGGAGAGGTAGGACTGTCGTGTACAGAGTTCACCTGGCTTGGCAGCCTGCAGTTCTAGCGTGTCCCCTGCATCTTTTCCCTCTCCCCTGCAGGCTCCTTGCTTTCAGCATAATAAACACTAGCAACTCTTTGCTGTCCACAAGAAATACTTCCTTGGTTTAAGACTCCCTACAGCTATTGCCTTCTCTAGTCTTTCACAGAAAAATTACTTGATGTATTTGCTTCAACTCACTGTTGTTTAACTTCCTTCCAAGTCACTGCTTCCTCTAAGGTCGTGAGTGAACTCCACATTTACAAACCCACTGAATAATCTTCTGCCATATTATTTTATTACTTGATCTCTCTTAAGCATTTGACATTCCCTCTTAAGATGTTATTTTCTCTGGGGGCTTTCAGGACACTCACTTGTTTTTATTTAATGCACTCACTTGCAGGTCCTTTGCAATAGAGCTCATGGTCTTTTTATTCTTCTGAATGGGCTTCCCCTGCAGTTGTTTAAATTCTGGTGTCTTTCCCTGTGCTCATCCTTAGCTTCCTACACTTCTTACTCAAAAGTGTTCTTCTGAGTGATTTATTTCAAATCATTGCCTAAATTACCAGATGTATATGATGACTTTTAAATCATTATCTGTCTTTCAGAACTTTGGGTTAATTCCAGGCTTATATAGTCTATTTGCCTAATGACTATTTCAGCCTGGATTTCTCATAAGCAGTTTATAATCAATGCGTACAAAATTGAAACTAATTCCTTTTCCTAAAAATTCTCTTCCTTTATGTTCCCTACTTCTGGAAACGACACTGCTACAAATGTGGCTAAATAAAAAATGTGCAAATCATCTCCTATCCCTCCTTTGCCTTGTTATGAATATCCATTTACCCAGCCACAAAACCATGTTGCTTCTGCATTCTTAGTAATGTTAGAATGCATTTCCTCCAAATTCACTTTACTACCCAAATTCAGAGTGTAGCATTTCTTTCCTGGATAGGCAAAATGCCCTAATCGATCTCTGCCCAATCTATTTGCCACATTGACATCAGTTTGAATCATATCAGTCCACTGAACTAAAAACTTTCCATAGTTTCCCACTTCTTTCATAATAAAGCTTGAATGCCTTAGCCAAGTACTCAAAGCTCTTCTTGATCTGTCCTCTGTACATTTCAGTAATTTTATCTCTACCTCCTGTGTACATTTCAGTTTACCACAACTATATTAAAATATGTTTAATTCTTCCAAAGTAAACCAAGCTAATGTCATTTAATAACATTTGAATGCAGTATAGTAGAGGTCAGAAAACTCTTTAAAGACCCAGATAGTTGATAATTTACATTTGGTCAGGTGTTTTGCCATTGTAGTGTGAAAATATAAGTAATTCACAAATTAAATGAATGAGCATGATTGTGTTCAATAAAAATTTATGTGCAAACACAAACATACAAGCTTGTTAAGTTTAGCCCTCAGGTCATCATTCACTAAACACTGAATTGAAGGACCAGGATATGTAAAGAAATCCCATTTTGAGTCTTTTTATAGAGCTTAGAATTAAAATTGATTTTGTGTGAATTCAGATTTTTCACATATTTAGTTTACTGAAAACAAGTTACAGCTGTACTTAAGACACTATGTAAAAGACATTATTGTCCTCAGAAGGATTTAAGATCAAATAGTATTAATTTCCATAGACTATCTTCCTGGCCACAATGCAGATTTAAGTTTTCTTGAGCATTCCATAAATCTCTATTTTCACTTGGAAAATACTTGCTTCAGGGCATTTGCCTTTTAATCCATGCCTGTGGTGCCTTTTCCTTTTCCTTTATGCTAAACTTTCTTATAAATCATTTGCTCTCTGTTTCTAGGTGTTTGTGCCTCCAGATTAAGGGAAAGTACAGAATTTGAAAAATATTGGCAATGTCTGGGAAGAATTGTTTTTATTGAATGCTCCAATGGCCTATGAGATTATTAGGAACACTGAGTGTCCTCACTCTGAAAAAGAAATGAAAAGAGAAATGCCTGGGACATCATCATTTCTGTTGACGAAGATAAAATTTTGAAAACCCAATGCTGAGGTTTGATCTATGGATGGAAAACTAAGGGATGCATTCGCCGTTTCCTACTTAGAAGAAGAGACAAAAAGTATGTGGAGTACGAATGTTTTCCTTCCCTGGGCTAGTTCTCCATCAGGACTCCCTTACTATCCTGTGTATTTAGCCCGCATTAGTAGATGTGTTATCAGCAGTGCTATTATCCCTCAATCCTCTCCTTTACAGAAGCAGATCTGATAAGCTCAGTGTGTTAATTATTCTTGGCAACATTCCATTTGAATCAAGACAATGCTTTTCAAGAATAATTCAAGTAAAAATAAATTGTTATGCAAGTGTAACACAGGAAACTCCCACAAGTATCGTGGTCATGGTAAGATATTATCATCTTGGACCATGTGGAGGAGGACAATAGAGGAAAGTGGAGCTGCAAGAGAGGAGATCACAGTCTTAGCCCTAACTACTGCTTACACACTGACTAACATGCGGAGAGGGGGTAGGTTGAAATCTTAAAGTACTAAATGTTTATGTTTCTTCAGTATAGAAGCCAAACCTCCTAAATCATAATTAATTTGAATGATTTATAATCATCCTTTATCAACATATGGAGGATTTATTTTATGTTTCAGGTGACTAAAATGACTTGTAAATTAGGAACTCAAATAGGAGATACTTTTTTTTTTTTTTGTGGTGCCTAGATCGAACTCAGGGCCTTGTGCTTACAAGGCAAGCACTCTAACCACTGAGCTAAATCCCCAGCCTGGAGATACTTTTTCAGATTCTATTAAATAGATAGGAATCCTGACAGTCACACAAATGTATCGAAGAAATACAGTTATGTATGAACTAAGTCAAGGCTCTTCTCCCTGCACCCAGTTTCCTCCTGACAGAAGGAGTCAAGCGAACTGGTTTCCAAGGCTCCTTCCCTCTATAAAGGTTATTATTGTAAGCTTCCATAGTCTATCTGCACTTTGCTTTGGAGTGATCTGCTAAGACCAGCGGAGGAAAGAGAGTAGGCTTTTGTGCCTGGCAAGGGGGACAACATATCAAAGTTTGGATTGTGGCCACAAGAAAGTAACTATTATATTTTTCTCCTGCTGTGGTAACAATATCTGATCTTTTCAGTTTTAAAGAGATACATTCAGAGGAAGCTACTTCTATGTTGACAGAGTGAATATTTGGTTCTAAGCTGGTGCTAAAGATGAATCTCACTCCCAATTCGCACACGTTCTCCTCCCTTTTCCTCTTTCATAGATAGTATCTGAGACGCACTTCAACTCACAAGGGCCAGGCCATCTTGAAACGCATTTGGATCGAACCAGTATTCGCCTTCTCTACTCCACTTCAGTCTTCGCCTCTCATACCAAAGAGCTTCCTCTCTGATGCAAATCCCACACGAAAACATAAGAGAAAGTGTTCATCTGCTTAAAAATAGGCCGTAGGCTATGGGACTGGTGCCATTACACAAAGGCCCGACTCCGGGATTAGTCTATCACTATTATGCTTCGAGAGACCAGGACACTGATACTCCTTCCAGCAAATCTACCAGATCCAAAAGGCTCCAGTTTGAGAGCAGTCCCAGAACGTTACTAACGCAGCTGTGCACATGCAGCCCTGTCCCCAGAGGAGCAAGATTTGACAGATACAAAGCTGTGGGCACGACACCGTTAAGCGAGACACTAATGGCTATTCCGATGTAGCGCGTACCTGTAAGTAAGGACAGCTGGCTTACGGCACAGGAACAAAACCATCCCTTATCTACTGGACTGAAACAACCAAGGTCTGTTTCTTATTTGTTTTCATGTTCATTGGTGGGGTGGAGATTTTATCAATATTAATCTTTCAAGAAACCATGTCAAAGTAAGACTTGTTTTGAAACGTGTTTCCACATCGTTACGCAAGGGTAAATGAAAGGCTAGAGCCAAACACCGGCAATTAAATGCCTCTATCCAGAGACCAAATGAGTTGCTCCTGCTCACACTGCAGTGGCCAGTGAAAGTTAGCCTAACTGTGGCCTAACTTCAAAGGGGCAGGAAGGTACAAAACTATCGCATGGCTACAAGGGACACTGAAATATTTATGACGGCTTTAGTGACTACCACAGGCTGTGAGACAGAAAGTCATGAGACCAGAGTTTTAGCTTTAATTTTATCTTTAAGTACGTGACTTGTAGCATTTAAACTCAGTAAGCCTCATAATCTTCCAGATTGGTTTGTTGTGGGGATCAAAAGGATAATAAAAAAGGAAAAGCATAAGACATTAATCAAGTATAAGGTGATGGTTTAATTATACATACTTTTATGATGAATTATTTAATCTAAAAATAGAGGCACTGGTGATTTTTTATGTAGGTAGAGTGGAACAATGCAATTTATAGGGATTTGGGGTGGCAATCATTTAACAACCGCTCAGCAATAAATTACTATTTATAAAAGGTATATACACTGTTACTTTTTTGAGATAATGTGATATCTGACCCTTCACAAAAAATAAAAATAGTGACAGTATAGACCTGTAATGCCTGGTGATACTTCAGAGACCAAGGTCTGTGCTGCTATGAGAAGAGCAGATGTGAGGCCAACTCTTTCATGCATTTAACAAAGACCGCAACTACTTTCACGTTCGACTAACTTCTTTTTTTAAAACTAGCAATCCATGCAATGCAGTAATAGAAAGTATGAATGCAATGAATCACCACAAATTAAACTGGCCTTGTGTGAAACTCACCCAGTTGATAGTTCCTGGACTGACATGTGTAAGGAAAGAGATGAAGAATTTAACAAGGAGGTAACCACATAGTCTCTCTGTTTCTCCGGAAGAGCCAAGTAACCAGCAGTCTTTGAAGCATGTTAAACTCAGAGATTCATAAAATGTTCTTACAAATACATATTAATAATACCTCATGTTAGGATAACCTAACTAGGATTTTAATTCACCTGCATAAGAGGTGTTTTGAGTTACCGCAAAATGTATTAGAAAATTCTAATAACAATGTTGAAGGGATTTTGACATCTGATTTTCTTTTTGAAATAAAAGCTTCATTGACATACACACATACATTTCACATACCTAATTTTTAAAAAACAAATCTATGATCAATGTTATATCAATGACAGGCAGACAACATCAAAAAAATCAAAGAGTGACAAGGGATGACCCTCGAAGATAAAAGGTAAGGATCATCATTCAAGATTCATCTTCCTGAGAAACATACTTCTTTCTGAATAGGCAGCTCTAACATAAAATGATGTAGTGGCTGAGGTGCTTGCAATTGTTGTTTTCATGTGTCTACCTCTCTGTGTCTCTATTCCATCTCTTTTACACACACCTATAACTTGACAGTTTAACTCGCTTCTCCTATTTAAATTATATTAATATGCTCTGGGTCCTGGTGGCAGAAGATGGATGCTCTTTATAAAATCTAATAAGTGAGTGAAAACATAAAAAGAAGGGATTCCATGAAGGCAACTCTTTGGGCTCGTTTTCATTAATAGCACTTTATCTTTCTTTCAAGAAAACTTTCAACAAATTCTTTAAAAATGCTATAGGCTATAGGTATTTGCCAAAAAATCCTAAGGAAAGTCTTCTAAAATTTCTAATACATCAGTAGTATTATATTTCATAAAGATTGTAAAATTTTCTGAGCCGAAAATATCCAAGACAAATTGACAAATGAGATTTCATGTTTCAGTTCTCCAGATCCACCCATAAACAAGGGTAGAGTAGAAAACACCAAATAATTCAGAATGACATAATCCATTGCAATGGAATTAAAAATTCAAATGTAAATGAGCTCTTAAAAAGAAAGGGGAAAAGATGACTCATTAGTTACAGATCTTTAACTTTGGTAAGATGCTATTTTATTTAGCTGTAAGTTCTCTTCTACCCTTCTGGCAAAATTCTCCAATGAGTCTGGCTTCTCTCTAATATTTGAAAAAAATTCTGACTTCTATTAAAATGTTGGAGGTCCACATGTGTGTATAGTTTGTGTATGAATGTCTATGAATGCTTCCCTGATGTGTGTCAGAATGTAGAGAACGCTGATGCTTTTCATAGTCCATTGACCTCAAATCTAAGCTGCTTTACCCATAAATCTAGATTTAGGCTTCAGAGCATGTATTGTCCTGATTTCATGATTGGTGAAGTTTTTGATTCATTGTTTGAATTTCTCTTTGTCTACCACCATCTGCCATCTCCTCTTTTATCTTGGATAGCTAGTATGCCCTAATTTCTGGCTCTTGAATACATTGCTTACCCTACCAGGTATTGCTTCTAAAGACTTCACTTAAAAACGTCTTCCAAAATTGAATTAAGCAATTTTCTTCTTCTATCTCCATATATAATATGATCAGTGTTAGATAATTTCAATTACCTGCTGTGCCCTTTCTCTCAATGCATCTACTCAGCCAGATCAATGAGACAACAGTGTCTCTGGGGAAATCTGGGGCAGACAGAACAGGAGAACATTTGCAAAATGGAGACTCAAAGGTATCATCTAATACAGCGCCCTGCCTTCAAGTTGATGTTAAATTATTCAGATCTCAGGATTATATCGTCTCTTGAAGATTTCCATAGTTTTCCTCAGTTATTTCATTATTGTCATTCTCTCTAAAACACTTAAAATCATCTTTATGTTCTTCACTAAAATTTCATTTCCTTAATTCCTTTGTTCTTAGGTTAAAAATCAAAGGTTTGAAATTATCTTCTAAAAGTCTTTCTTATACTTAAGACATTAGTTCAGTCACTCTTCAAGCCACAACTTTTCTGTTTTCAGATCCCATTAATATGTTTTATGGTAGTTTTGTCAAACCTCTTTACAAACTTCTTATAAGGGATTATTTGGAATAAGGGAGGAAGAGCAGCATATGGTGAAAAAAGGAAAGGCGTACAAAGACAAAAGCTGGCTTGGGAGGTCATGTGCATTTCCAGTACTACCATTTTCCACTGAAAGTTTGAAAGATGGATATCAGCCTGTACTGTGTCCTCTCCTTCATGTTACCCACTAAGTTAGTTACCAAGACCTGTCATTCTGCATTTCTACTTCTAAATGTCTCTGATGTCTCTGGAATCAAATCTGTCTTTCCTCCTCCATCTTCTCTTGCCAACCTCCCACCACACCTAGGTTGCTACCATTAAGAATATACATATATACATATATTCCAGTCATGGGGTAACCGATAGTTTTATTTCCCTAAGCAGAGGTTTGTAAACAAAGCATTTTGTTTTGCTTTCCTCTTATCTGGTCTCCATTCATGGTGGCTCCCCCTCCCTTCTAGGCTATTCCTGTGGGAACTGTTAAAAGCCAAGTTAGGATGGCAGCTATCTGATTGTAAAGCTGATATGACACTTTAAAGATCTCTGCCAGCCAAATTACTCTCCATAGATTGCTTAATTTGTGGAACATGTTCCATAATCACATTTTTTCTCCTGACTACCCTACAACTTTTCCTTCTCCTTATTTCTTTGACCCATTTCCTTTCCCTTGCTGACAGCAGGTGGTCAGTGGTATTTTGGAAAGAGAACCTGGCATCAATTCAAACCTGGAAAGTAAAAGAAACTAAGTTAATTAACTGTCATTTTCTCTGTATAGAGGTAGATGGGAGACTAGGCATGGCCAAATCGATTGCATAGGTGAGCAGGGCTGAGTGCGTAGTGTGCAAAAGTGGTACAAAGGCAAAAACATCCAGATATGCAACCACAGTATGTCAGTCTATTAATAGTCAACTCATTTCTTCTGCATTTTGTCCAAAAGTGGAAATTCAAACACCTGAAAAAAACTGACTCAGGAGATATATGATAAAAATGTCATTGCATCTGTTTAACAGACAGAATTCTCATCAGAGCACATGTCATAGAGATGGTTTACTTTCATTCCTTTACCAAAATTGCAAAACCCATAGCAGAATGGGAGTTAATGATTCATAGGCCCGCAAAACATATGTACTTATCAAAAACCCCTCAAAATTAACTTTATTCATAATATTTATTTCTTGTAGCTTGTAGTTCTAATACAGTTTTCAACTGACATTGGGTTATAAGCCTATTGCTTATACAGAGGAAAGGTGAATTTCAAAGGTTTCTTTGGTCCCAAGAGCATTCTAAAAAGAACAACATTTTCTTTTAACAACATCAATTTTCATAACACCTAAAGGAGTCACAAATATCCAGTTTTGATGGATGAGTAATGAATCTTTGAAAGTTTGTAGAAGCAGTAGCCACTAAGATAATATTGTATACCTGAGAAAAATGGAGGCATAAAAGAACTATCTGATGAATGCAAGTGATGGAGCCTTCCGCACCAGGGTATGTCTCCGCTTCCCTTTGTGGGGAGCCACCCAAGGCTCTGGTAGAGACAGAATAGGGGAGTGTCGTTGCTTCTTTTTTTGTTTGTCTCATTCTCAGCAAAAATCAACACCTTTGTGTGTAAGCGGAAAAGTGGAGAAGGGAAGGGAAAGGCAAGGTAAAGGAGAGAAGGCATAGGGCGAGCGGCAGACTTGCTGCTCTTCCAGAATAATGAATGAGTGAGTCAAGCCCATCTACAAGTGATCTGAGCACATCCTGACTTCCATACCACATAGAGGCCACACCACAAGACAGGCCATATGCCATTTAGCTTTCTTTGCTACCACTGACCATCGGCCTATTTTTCTGATATTCGCACAATGTTACTGCTCTATTATTAGAAAGGAAAAGGTTGGCAGGCAAGGCATTTCTACAATTATTTCATTAAGACTGAAAACTTTAAACTGTTTTGGTGGGAGGAATAAAAACCAAACCAAACCTTTGCTATCAAACAACTATTTGCTAGTCCTCAAATATCAAATGGTTCTAAAATTTTCTTTTGTGCCCTTAGTAAGTTTACATGCCTTGCTTTCCTGGAACACCTGATTGAAAGACAGCTTTGGTTACAGAAGTTGATGCATCGCTCAGTAGCTATTCATGTGCCAGTACCAGGCCTCAGTAAGAAATTAGGCACGCTCATCTTTTGGATCCCATAATCACAGGAATTCTCAAGAGTTCATCTAACTTGGTGTCATTGTTTGAATGTTTGTGTTCATTCCACAGACTCATATGTTGAAACCTAATCACCGATGAAATCATATTAAGAGGAAGGGACTCCAGAAGGCAGAGTCCTCATGAGTAGAATTAGTGTCCTTATATAAGAGACTCGAGGGAGCTTGTTTGCTCCTTCCACCTTGTGAAGATGCAGAGAGAAGACAGCATCTATGAACCAGTCAATCCTTATCAGACGCCAAATCTGGCACCTTGATCATGGACTTCTCAGCCTCTAGAACTGTGAGAAAATAAATTTCTCTTGTTTATAAGCCACCCATTGCATGGTATTTCTGCTCTAGCAGCCCAAATAGACTAAATCTTCGGTGTGGAAGAAAAAGCTGAGGATGAAGCTGCCACTAAAAGTTCTCTAAGTCACTGTTGGTTCTCTGGCTCTCTAAACCTTATTGCCTTTATTCTGCTGTCTCTCCCTCCTTCTCACCCTTCGCCTTCTTAAATTTTGCTCCAAATTTCCTTGTCTGTCTGTCTGTCTGTCTTTCTTTCTTTCTTTCTTTCTTTCTTTCTTTCTTTCTTTCTTCCTTTCTTCCTTTCTTTCTTTCTTTCCTTCTTTCCTTCTTTCTTATATTTTTTCTGGACACAATGTGGTATAAAGAGTATGCACTTTGCTGATATTTAATCCAAATTGATAATTTTAGCCCCTTGTTCCACTGAGACTTTGGACAATTTTCTTAGACACTCTGTACCTCAGATTTGTCACCTTCAAAGTGGGTATGTTTATGAATACCTTATTGTTTTTCTGGGAGGATTACATGAGATTATATGTGTAAAATAGCTATACATATACATACTCAAATATTAGTCATTTTATTTCCACTTCCCTTTCTGAGGATTCTCTCCCAGGAGCATCCCTTACTCTGCTTCACTATCTGTTTCTTTAGTGTAGATCCATTGGTGTCTGCTGTCTCGCAAAGCCAGTGAAAATATACACATAATGCTCTGTTTTAGGCGGAGTCGCAAATGCATGTATCACATTGGTTACAAGTACAGAATTCCATGCCAGACTGCTTAAATTCAAACTGCAACTCCATCTACTACCTATGTCTCTTTAAGAAAGTTAACTTCTCTTGTATCCAGTTTCCTCATTTGTAAAACAAGGATAATAATGACTCTAACTCAGAGAATCTTCTAAGTCAGAAGATTTTAGTGAAAATGGAAGAAGTTAATTCATGTGGCTGACACATGATAGGTGCTCAGTGTACATATGTACTTAAAAATCAAATGTTAAATTCAGAAAAAGACCTCCTTTAATTACCACATCTAAAATGGTAGCCATCACTCTTACTCTTTCATCTTACCCTATTTTATTTTCATTCCTAACGATTAGCACTCTCTGACAAAACATATGTTTATCTGTTTGGCTTTTTTCCTTGTTTCCTATATGACTAGTTTGTCACCTACATGAAAGCAAAGATTTTTTTCTTTATCTCTAAGTACTCGAATAGAGTATAGAATTTAGTAGGCAGCAAATAATACTTTATTGATTGGATTAATGGCGTCTGTACAAAAAATTCCAAACAGAGAAAGATTTCAGATCTTTGAGGATGAAGGAGGCCATGATCTTAGCATAGGAGACTTCCTATTCTCTAATTGAGCCCTTTTGGGCAGAAAATTTGGGTGACAGAAATAGACTTCTCCTAAGTACACGAATGAACTCCCACTCACCTGACATCCTGAGTGTGAGGCCTAAAATTAAGGTTCCTGTGGTGTCTCATATTATGTGGCTTGTGTATATGTATTTAAGTTTTATTTTATTTTTAATTGAAAAAAAACAACAGTATCACTTCATGGAATGCAATGTGATATTTTGATACAAGTGTACATTTATGGAATGTTTAACTCAAGCTAATCAATACATTTATCACTTCAAATACTTATTATTCCTTTGTGGTGAGAACCTCTAACATCCACAGTTCCAGCTATTTTGAAATATACATTATTATTAACTATAATACTCATGTTGTGCCATAGAATGTCAAAATAATTCTGCTTCTTTAAAATTTCATCTCAAGTCATAAAAATTGTTTAGGTGGTTTAGTACCTTAATAAAGAAATCCTTTACCTCAAATTGTGCCTATTATTTTTTACTATGAGAGGACCAAAGCAGATACAATAGCCAATGAGATTCAGAACAGCTCCGTGTAATGGGATGGGGAGTAACGGGTGTCCAAAGCAAATACCTCAGGCCGTCTCTACTGCCTATATCTATACAGAAATCACTGACACTGGAATAGTGAAGTACTATACCATGCTCCTTGGTCAGCTTGTTGCTTCACGCCAAACCTGAAATCTTCTGTTGACTTTTTACCTCACTAGCTATTGTCCATTTGCTGTTTGTGAAATCTATGTCTCTCTTCTGATATGAAACCCTGAATCATCTGCTTATCTCTGCATAGCAGCATTATTTTAAAGAAATACATTTTATCAAAGATAAAAAAAAGAAGCAGGGATTAGGGATTAACTAAGAGGAAAACCAAGCTGTTGCGAAGTGGCAAAATGAGGCACAGCACCCTATTACTTAATTGTGAGAGAACACAGCTCTGAACTTTAGCATTTTGTATACATGTTTTACAGGCATGATCTTCAGATGAAAAAAATGAACATCCCCTATCACTTTTTATATTGATAAATATTGGTTCCTCTGTGCAGGTGGGAATCTCAAATTCATTTCGATTTGATAGCCACCAGCTGGGCTTATAAGAACATAGATGCTGTCCAACATGTATGGCTGCTTGGGTAACTCCTATTCTTATTGATCTACCCTAGGCCAAGGCTTTCAAAGCAAACATGGATCAAAGATTTCTGCCAGTGCTTCTTCACTCTGGGCCTGGCTTCCAAGGACAAGCTAAACTTTAATGGCTTCTAAAGGTGGCTTGCAAACACTGATGTTTATTTTATTTGGCTACACATGTATTAATGGTAAGCAATAATATCTTAGGGAGTGTACAGTTTGAAAGCATGTGTTCCATCTCTGTGAGAGCTGTAATATGCCAGAACTGTCCTAAGGGTTCATGCTTGGGCTATTTCATAGGGAAGACCTTCTACTACTGACATTTGTCTAGAGAATAAAATCTCTTTCAAGGGTCTAAGACTGAATTGCTTTAGGGATGATGGATTCTTTCGATCAAGTGAATTATGATGAGCTAAATTTCCTAATGTCATAAAAATAAAAAAGCAGCCCATTTGAGTCAGGGCTATAATAAACCTATGAGGCCCTACTGAATACTTGCTAGTGAAAACTACGCAGCTTACTCTGGACTCTATGCCCTTTACTTCTTCTCTTATTTGATGTCATGGAAGACAAGTTTATGGTGAAATTTCTGATTTATTTTATTTTTTGGTTGCAATGATAAGACAGGAGTAAAGATGGGAGAAGAAAGAATTGGCAAAATACACATAAATAAGAGACGCAAAATCTTCTTGTATAGGGCACCAAAATAATATTTGGGAAGAGAAATATTCCTTCCTAACGCAGGATATTGAATGCAGAGTCTGAAATTTGACTAACAAGCAGTGTCCTTCATCAAATGCTTGGTCCTTAGAAAGCACTGTGCAGCCAAGTAAGGTTCATCTGCATACTCACAGCCTAGCTGTCTTTCACCTCCCCCCAGAGTCTATATTCCACTTAACCTGGATGGGCTTGACTTTTGCCTGCTCTTTTCCTATCAAAATCTGCCCAGACTCATCATATAATATTCAGCTAATTATGACAGTTAATTGTGCAACTGACTCTTCCAGGAAAACTTCTGTGTAAAGATCAAATAACTTCAGTGAAAGGAGACATCATTGAGAGTAAAGTCTAGACATCCCGCCAACTGTCAAGAGAAGATAGTAATGCAAGATGTAGGCCACAATTAGGAATCAGTGTCTCTGTAGCTCCCTCAAAATCCATGTATAGAGTATGTTTTATTCTAAGATAGTTTGTCCCAGAAAAACAGTCTTCATACAGATTTCTGAGGAGGTTTCCTTCTTTTCTTTTTTTTTTTTTTTTTTTTTTTTTTTTT